>WSYH01002512.1:0-70139 GCA_036426205.1 Ascaphus truei
CATTGAGTCGACCATGAACTCCTCTGTATACCAAAATATTCTAGAGTCAAATGTGAGGCCATCTGTCGGAAAGCTAAAACTTGGCCGGAATTGGGTCATGCAACAGGACAATGATCCCAAGCACACCAGCAAATCTACAACAGAATGGCTGAAAAAGAAAAGAATCAAGGTGTTGCAATGGCCCAGTCAAAGTCCAGACCTTAACCCGATTGAAATGCTGTGGGTGGACCTTAAGATAGCTGTGCATAAACAAATGCCCACAAACCTCAATGAACTGAAGCAACATTGTAAAGAAGAGTGGGCCAAAAGTCCTGCACAACGATGTGAGAGATTGATAAAGTCATAAGGAAAACGATTACTTCAAGTTATTGCTGCTAAAGGTGGTTCTACAAGCTATTGAATATATACTGGTATATATGAACTGGTATACTTAGTTTTTCACACATGGCTTCTCCATTTTGGCTTTATTTTTGTTAAATAAATCATGACACGGTGTAATATGTCATGTGTTGTTGTTCATCTGAGGTTGTATTTACCTCATTTTAAGACCTGCTAAGAAACAGATGATTGTTATTATGTTCTGATATGTAAAACCATATAATTCAAAGAGGGTGTACTTTCTTTTTCACACAACTGTATATATCTATATACTGTATATATATACACCATAATACTGAGTTAAGTTATGGTGAGTAAAAAAAAGTGACAAAAACCCCTCACAGGAAAGCAAATATGCAAAATACAAATGATGCTTCATCTGCATGTCTTAGGCAGGTCTAGCAACCCCACTTTCACCATTATCACCCAAGCATACAGCACATTCCACTGAAGCAAGGGGATTCTGGGAAATGACAGGCAAATGAGCACACAGTGCCACTTTTGACTCAAAAACCTGTCATGTGGGGTTTTTCTGGGTATGCACCTAACACATGGCTGTGTTCAAAGCTGCTGACCATGCAGCAAGACTTAAGCCTATAGGGAACCATGTTAAAACTGGTTTTTGAGGCAAAAGTGGCACTGTGTGCTCATTGCATGTCAGATCCCAGAATCCCTTGCTGCAGTGGAAGTGCTGTATGCTGGTGAAATGGGTGAAAGGTTGGTTGCAGACCTGCCTAAGACATGCAGATGAGCATACAGTTGTATTGCATATTGCTTTCCTGGGAGGGGTTTTTGTCACTTTTTACTCACCATAAACTTAACTCAGTATTATGGTATAGCCTATCCATAAGCCATCTTTGCATACCCAGTTAATCAACCCACACTGATGGAGCACCCATTAAGTGTTGAAACAGCGGTTGTGGGTAATGCCTCCTCTCGGCCTGCACAGCTATGACCAAATACAGTACCATCCTATCTGGGGCTCAGTAGGAAAGGTCCTGTGGCAAGCATTTGGCCCTCTAGCTCGTGAGAGGTGGTGTCCAGGCCCCGGACCACAGAACCCCTGAGCCTTCGGGGCTAAGGGGGATGGCATTGAAAAACCAGCCCTTTGGGGCTGGGGTGAACCCGCACAACCCCGAAAGAGAGGGGAGATGACGCGGAGAACTCCCTTGCGGGCCTCGGGCAGAGGGAGGAAAAGAGACGGATGTCCTGAATCCTAACGGAGGAAGGCATCAATGTCCCGGGAGACCTAGGCTTTCGGGCTGAAATCTTCAGGGAACTCCGATGCCGGAGGCGGCTCTGAATTCGGTCTGTGGACAGTCCAAGGGCATGCACCCGAACCACTGAAGTGGATTGGGGATAGATGAACGAGAGGGGGAGGCTCCCCCAACCACTTCGGGAGGGTTAAAAAAAAAAAAAAAAAGCTCTTGTGATGGTGCTTCTCGGCCTTTTGCTAAGATCACGTGTAGTAGGTCTGTCCTGTGAGGATAGACCGTCGTGGACTGCACTTGGTCCTTGGGTCATGGCCGGGAAGTGCGGAATGTAGCCCGGGCTATTTTATCACGGCAACCCGAGGAATGTGGTTAACCTGGTGGAGTCAAGTTTCCCACACGCACTTCGAACTTTTGCCCGGATAAATTTGCACACCCATACATTCTTTTGCACTGGAAACCCTTTATTGCCTTCGCTGAGGGGTAGCCCATTATTTTTTTACACGCAGGCTTCCGGGTCTGGCGTGACACCTTTTTTTTGTGTTTCGATACTGAGCACTTCTGCACGCATTCACACAGCCACTTGGAGCACTCGACACCTGGATTTGATTTTGTTATTTTTGGGTTATCAGTCATCTAATTTCTTCGGAGAGAATGCAAGACTGTGCTGGTCGGTGGTCGCCCATTCCCTCGGGAGAAGACTGCGGGGGGCGAGTTAGGCGTGAGCTGAAAGCCCTAAAGCCCTGGAACCTCCTGCTGCAGATACTGCACGGGGACGGGGATAGGATGGAAGTCGGATTCTTCGGATGAGACGTCGGTGTTTGGCTTTGTTGGAACATCAGGACTTTTCCTGGCCCTCGTGGCTGAAGAGGGACTGAATGTCATGGACTTGCAGCTCTCCGGAGCCTTAGTCACAAGTTTTGCGCACCTAGGTCTCACTTGACCAGCGAGCAGGTTTTTAGAGGTGAAATCACTTTTCACCACCCGGGCTACAAAAAAAAAAGCTGTCTGTGGGGTGGGTTTTCTTGGTATGCACCTGAACCCTGGCTGTGCTCAAAGCTGTGACCATGCAGCAAGCTTAAGCCTATAAGGAACCATGTTAAAAAATGGTATTGAGGCAAAAAGTGACACTGTGTGCTCATTTGCATGTCATTCCAGAATCCCTTGCTGCAGTGGAAGTGCTGTATGCTGGTGATAATGGGGAAAGGGGGGTTGCAGACCTGCCTAAAACATGCAGATGAGCATACAGGCTTGTATTTGTATATATATATATATATATATTATTATATATATATTATATATATAGCAAATAGCTGTATGCTCATCTGCATGTCTAGGCAGGTCTGCAACCCCCGCCTTTTCCCCATTATCACCCAGCATACAGCAATTCCACTGCAGCAAGGGATTCTGGGAAATGACATGCCAATGAGCACCACAGTGTGTCACTTTTTGCCTCAATAACCATTTTTAACATGGTTCCCTATAGGCGTCAAGCTTGCTGCATGGTCACAGCTTTGAGCACAGCAGGGTTAACGGTGCATACCCAGAAAACCACCAACAGAAAGCTGTTTCGACCTTGAGGGTCTCATCAGTGTGGGTGATTTTACTGGGAATGCACAGAGGATAATGGGGAAGGCGGGGGGGTTGCAGACCTGCCTAAGACATGCAGATGAGCATACAGCTATATTTGCATATTTGCTTTCTGTGGAGGTTTTTTGTCACTTTTTTACTCACCATAACTTAACTCAGTATTATGGTTTGGCCTATCCCATAAGCCTACCTTGCATTCCCAGTATAAAATCAAACCCCACCTGATGAGACCCATCAAGTCGAAACAGCTGTGCTGTGGGTGGTTTTTGGGTATGGCACCTTACCCTGGCTGTGTCAAAGCTGTGACCATGCAGCAAGCGTAAGCCTATAGGGAACCCATGTTAAAATGGTTATTGAGGCAAAAAAGTGACACGTGTGCTCATTTGGATGTCATTTCCCAGTCACCTTGCTGCAGTGGACGTGCTGTCCTGCTGGGTGAATCATGGGGAAAGGCGGGGTTGCAGAGCCCCTGCCGAAGACAGGGCCAAGAGGAGCAACAGCTAATTTGCATAGGGGCCGTGGGGCGTTGGGTGTGGGGACGGGTGTGGACGCACCAAAACTGTAACTCAGTGAGTAGATAGAGAGTAGATAAGAGAAGATAGAGAGAGAAGAGAGAGAGATTAATATATATATATATAGGTAATATATTATATATATATATAATAGATACACCCCACACCACACACACACACACACACACATACATACATACATACGCACACACGCACACACGCACATAGATGGACAGATAGACATATTTTGATATATAGTCACCCTGTCCCCTCCGAGGCTGCCACATCTCCCCCCCCATTCTGGCTGCCCCCTATCTCCTAATCACCAGTAATCCTCCTGGGGTCACCCCCCTGGGAGCAGCCCGTCCCATCCTGGGACCCCTTAACAAGAAGCAGATGTGTGAATGTGAGAGGGGAGCCGGGTCAGGCATTTTAATGAGCTGAGGAGTCACAGAGAGGAAGGTGCTGCCTCTGCTGCGGACACGGATTCTTAGGATTCTTTTGTTTCCAAGTAGTGAGACATCTTTCAGGAGTCAAAAGTCCTTCAGCAGTGAGACATCCATCAGGCGATTAATGGTACACGTCATAAGGGAGAGCTACACAAACATCTTGGGAAAGAGACAGCACAAACCCACCACTGAATACATCACAGCCCATGGAAGATCTTCCAACCAAATCGTAAGGTATTCACCCAAAGTGTAAAATCTTCCCCAAATCGTAAGGTATTCACCCAAAGTGTAAAATCTTCCCCCAAATCGTAAGGTATTCACCCAAAGTGTAAAATCTTCTCCCAAATCGTAAGGTATTCACCCAAAGTGTAAAATCTTCTCCCAAATCGTAAGGTATTCACCCAAAGTGTAAAATCTTCCCCCAAATCGTAAGATCTTCCTTCTCCCAAATTATAAGGTATTCCCCTAAATTGCAAGATGTTTTCCCAAATCCAGACATCTTCCCCCAAATCGTAATATCTTCTCCCAAAATCTTCCCCCCAAATCGTAAAATCTTCCCCCCCAAATCGTAGGATTTTCCTTCCCCCAAATTATAAGATGATCTCTCAAGACCTTCTCCCAATTTGTAGGATTTTACATCAGATCTACGCTGCACAGTTCTCCAAGATCAGGTGTGGCCGCCAAAAACAATGCAAGGGTCTAGTGACCATCAGGTGTGTCTGCCACAGAAGGTAACAAAATAAAATACTGCTGGTCTCCGCCTAAGCATCTGTAAACACGGCTAGAGGGCTGAAGGTGTAGTACAGACACGGACTCCAAAAGCAACGACACGGAGTGTGAAGCAGTGGTACCTGGTTTAATTCCTGTGACCTTGGGGGAAGTCCCTTTAGTCCTCCTTGTGACCTTGGGGGGAAGTCCCTTTATGTCCCTGTGTCTCAGGCACCAAAACGTAGATTGTAAGCTCCACGGGGCAGGGGACTGTGTCTATAACAATCCTATGTGCTGCGTACGATACTATAAATGTGAAGCACTTTATGAAGCGCTATATGAAATAAAAGTTGTTATTATTATTATTAGAGACTTTTAGGGGCTTATTCTGCAGAACCGGCCGATGGAAGGTTGGTTCCGGACGAAATCCCCCATTTAAAATCAATGGGGAATTACGGGTGAATACAGAGCGGAAAGGCCCCCGTGGTGGATATAGAATAAGTCCCTTAAGGTGATATCAGGCTCCCCTGATAGAAGAAGGGAAACGGGCCAAGTGCAGAAACTTCACAGCAAGTAACTTTTCCAAACACCCCACCCTCCTCCTCTCCCCTTACATTGTAACCCTCCTTACCTCTCCCGTACCAGTGTATGCAGTGTCAGATTTACCATCAGGCCTGGGCCTAAGGCTGGCAACATTTTGGGTGCGGCAAAAAAATGTCCGCCCCCATTTGCATTTGCCGCGCTCTCAGGCCTAATGGGAAGGGACTTGCTTACCTGTGCCGGCCTCCTCCGTTCTGCCGCCCTGCTTCTCCTTCACAAATCGAGCGTCCAGTGACGCCGCGGACGGCACAAACGGCGCCTCGTTGCCATGGCAACTGTGACGTCGCGTTATCGTGGTAACGCGACGCCGCGCGACGTCATTGGACGCTGGATCCTGAAGGAGAAGCAGGGCCGGCAGACACCGGCAAATGCCAGAGGGAGCGTACGTTTCAGCAGCAGCGATCCCCACCCCTCATACAATGTTACTATCTTGCACCCCGAGCTCGTCCTGCTCTTCTTCCCTCCCACATAATTAAAAAAAAAAAAGGTTTTCTAGTGTTAAAAACATGATCTTCTTCATCTCAAGCTTTTGCGGTTACCATGGTAACCTTTAGACTGCACTGGGCCCCGGGGAGAGCTCCATTTTTAAACCCCCCCCCCCCCCCCCCCGGACACTCTGTCGTTTGAAACGCTCCTATCCCCCGAACGGAGCGTCACATTTTAAAAATAAAAACAGCGTTGGAAAGGGCAAGAAAATATCTATTACCGTAAAAAGACCAAACTGCTGCTGTAATGTTGTCAATGTGCTGCTGTTGCTTTACTACCAGATTAACAAATGATAATATTGACAACGTTTATGGCCAGCCTCGGTGCCAAATGCCCCCCCGGTGGCATTACAGAAGTTGACCGAGTGACATGTCCCTGTGATCCTTGGACCTTGTGATCGCGGCCCGCACATTGGTTGGCTGGCAGCGTGTTCCCATGGATGTGCTCAATGCATTATGACATTGTTCTCCAAAAATCGCTGCATCTGCACATTCCAGCGCTCGCCCTGTCCCCCAAACCTCCCCCCCCCTCCCCTCTCCCCAGCTCTAATCTCTGCCCCGACTCCCTCTTCACTTTATGTGTTTATATTACACTCTGTGGCCATTGGCTCAGAATCATTAGCCCAGCAGTATTAAGAAAGGCCAGAGAGGTTTCTATACAAACACTTAGTAAGCCCCTGGTCGGGAGGGGCGGGGGTGGGGGTTGCAGCGGTTGCTGAGGGCAAAGACCCCTTACAATAAACTCACTCGTTACCACGAGCCCATCAGCTTCACGTCTGCGCTTCCAGGCGGGCTGGGACTGTAAAACCGCACAGGCAGCAATTGGGCTAATAGTCGTTTTTCACTGCGCACGCACCGGACCGGGACGCAAAAGAACCGCAGGAGTTAGGAGCCCCGGACGAATTTTAACATGGTTTTACTGTTGGGTTTAAAGCTGCAAGATTTGTAATGAAAGGACGTTTGGAGGGGGAAACGGAACAAACAGAATGTACTTAAATGGGGTTTCTCGGGTGAAAATGTTGGAAATTCCCAAATCCAATACTTTGAAGGTATAACACGAGCAGTTATAAACACGTATAATCAGAACTTGCACGCGCCAATCTCCTGGTCATTGTCTCCTGTGGCGATAAGGTCCCCGGTCCCATACCCTCACCGCAGGGTACAACACGAATCTGGGAAAAGTCCATTAGACCAGCACCCAAAAGAACTTCTCCTAAATTGCAAGAGCTCCCCGACTCCTCCAATGTGGTTTCCCAAAAGTTTCCCATTTGCAGGCGCAACATTTTGGGGAATTTTTTTTGTTTTTGCGAATATTTTTTATTTATTTTTAACACAGGATTGAAGCAAGGAGGTCTCCAGAGCTGAAACCCCATTCATTTCAGCTCCGGGACCCCATGCTTCCTGATATACAGACATCCAGGGAGAGTGCCGGTATCCAATTAAAAGTTTAAAGCTGCCGTGTTACATGGGACAATAGGAAGTAGCTGCAAAGGCAAACAAGATCTTATCTCGCATTAAACGGGCAATGGATGGAAGGGAAGTAAACATAATTATGCCCCTTTACAAAGCATTATTAAGACCACACCTTGAATATGGAGTACAATTTTGGGCACCAATCCTTAGAAACGACATTCTGGAACTAGAGAGAGTGCAGAGAAGAGCCACCAAATTAATAAAGGGGATGGACAATTTGATTTATGAGGAGAGGCTAGCTAAATTAGATTTATTTACATTAGAAAAGAGGCGTCTAAGAGGGGATATGATAACTATATACAAAATTATTCGGGGACAATACAAGGAGCTTTCAAAAAGAACTATTCATCCCACGGGCATTACAGAGGACTCGGGGTCATCCCTTAATGTTGGAGGAAAGGAGATTTCACCAGCAACAAAGGAAAGGGTTCTTTACAGTGAGGGCAGTTACAATGTGGAATTCATTACCCATGGAGACTGTGATGGCAGATGCAATAGATTTGTTCAAAAAAAGGTTGGACATCTTTTTAGAAAGCACAAACATATTGGAGATACTCCACAGCAGTGCATCTAGATTTGAAACAGGCAAAGGGCAGTGATCAGAACTGTCTGATAAATGGCGGTGTTGGTCGATATATAAACATAAAACATCCAGGTGCCCGTGGTTTAGAGGGAAATTCCTACGGAGCGAGTATGTATAAGCTGAGTTTGTCATTTAGACCATGATAGCACAGCTTGCTATAAGTCATAAGACATAAGGTATATAGGGATATAGGGATAGTGACTCCCCGTCCGCCAAATATCCTTTAATAATAATGAATGTCCTGATCCTCTTAAGGCCACGCCTATAGTGCCGGCAACAGCGCCGCCGCGTCAAAACAAATGCATTGCCGCCGTCGCCTGCGCTTAAAGTAATATACTGTAAGTACAAATATAGGATAAGTATCTATCATCTAAATTTAGCACAGGTAGAACATGATGGACGTATGTCTTTTTCAACCTCATTTACGGTGTAACCAGCGCTTTTATTCAGGGGGAACGCGGGTGAACGCTTTTTTCCTAGACCACGTGATACATTTTATAGCTTTATTGTAATAATCTAAAAAGAAAAACAGAAAAACTAATCTTGATATGTTTTATAAAGCAATTAGAAGGCAATACATATTATTACCACGAATAATAACATAGATCAGGGGTGTGCCAAGGGCGCGGCGGTTGCAGAGGCCCCGCGCTCTTCCCCAAGGCATTTAAATGAAATGCCGGGGGCAGGCGTGAGGCCTCTGTGACTTACTTACCTGCTGCCAGCCGTCGTCTTTAGCGACGCGTCGCCATGGCAACGCGGCGTCAAATGACACCGTGCAGACACGGCGGTTCGTCACATGACCCCCGCACGCCGGAAAGGAAGGTGGGGGGTGGGGGGACGCGAGCACCGGGGGGAGTAGGCAGGGGGGCGCAGCATGAATAGTTTGCGCGCCCCTGTATTACAATCGTAAAGAGGCAAACCAAACAATGTTTATAAAAAATGTTTAAACACACATGCAGCCTTTGATTACCTTTATTAAAAACTAATGACCTAAGCTGCCAAATCGATTCGTTCTCCGGTGATCGATCAGCAAAATTCCTGCTTCCTAGGGTTCCGTAAATGGCTGCCTTTCAGTTTCAATAGTTCTTCAGTCAGTGTAACTCAGCAGCTACAATGTATCCTTATAATACAAACTTAACATTATCTATTGTTACAGTTTGCAGCTCAAACCGCTGGGAATATTGACAACAAATTATCACAAACAGGAAAGTGTTACAAAGATCTTGCACTGCTGAGGAGGTGGGACAAAACCTGCGATAGATATCAAAGGATGCGCAGTATATTAAAACATTAAAAATTGCATTGAGAGTTGAATTTTAAAAAAAAAATGGCAGAAGTAGTATCTAAAATTACAGAACTGAGTTATTTTAAAAACACACGTAGGATATTGCACGGATTGCCCCGTTAAAGGACTTATTCTATCATCAACAAGGCAGTCACTGAACTGTTTTTGGCTTAAAATAAGTAACTAAATGAGCAAATAAAAATATCACTGCAACCTTGCTTTTCATCATTATCTCTTAGCCAACAGTGCTTCCACTGCAGCTAGGGACTTTGGGTAATGACATGCAAATGTGCACACATTTTGCTTTAAATCCATTTTAACAAGGACCCCCTACAAGCTTATACCTGCCGCATTACACAGCACTTCTGCACAGCCTGGGTTAATTAAAGAAAGTGTAGAGCCAGTACACCCTTTCACAGCTGTTTTGACCTAGTAAAAGCAGGAAAACACGACTTTATTAGAGCACCTTCCAGTTAATTTCTAGCTTATATAAACATGTCCTGCTGTGACCTTCCAGAAAATAGCCGGATAGCAGATAAAAGCTCTGACGGGGTTATTTGGCCACGAGTCGCTCTATTATTTGGCAAGTCGTGTATATATATATATACAGTGTTTGACAAACCTATACATTTGCTCGCCCCGGGCGAGTGGATTTAACCCCCGGGCGAGTAAATATTGGCCCAAGCAGCACACGTTTGGTACTAGGTGGCGAGTAGATTTTTTTGTGTGGCGAGTAGATTTTTTGGTGATTTGTCGACCACTGTATATATATATATATATATATAATGTATACGCTCCTGGAGGCTATGGTTACATAGCTGCCTTCTCCTTAACCATTACACTGAACAGAGGTGCACAGTCACCACCCACAGATATGAATGTTCTGGCAGCCAAGGGCACATATGTCCCAGCTCACATATAGCTTAGCATTCCTGGGTAATTAGGCTCTTTATTATCTGCCTGTAACAAAGACCAGTTGCATGAAACATGCCTCCATCCAGTCACTCTCACACCAAAAAAAACAAGCCCTTATTCAGACGCTCCCACTGACAGACGGAGCAACCCCCCCCCCCCCCCCCCCTCCCCATTCCGAGAGGTTTAATTGGAAAGAAAGCACATTAATGGGGATATGTGTTTGATGGGAGGAATGAGGTCACGTGCCTGGCTAAGCCACCTTAGAGGAATTCGGGCCAGGCTTATCGCCCCCCTATTCAGGAGAATGGGAAGCGGGGTTGTCTGTTGTGGTGATAATACTAATATCTTGTATTTGTATGGCACAGGCATATTCCACAGCGCAGTACAACGACGTTGTATGACAAAAGAGTACATATATGTTAGGAGAAAACAGAGACAATAGGAAGGAGGTCACTGTGCCAAGGAGCTTACAATCTAGAAAGGGGGTGAGGATGCGAGGAAGGTGCTGGGTTGTTATCGGCTGCTCGTCATACTGGATCAGCGCCAACGGAAGAGTACCGAGGACGGAAATAGACTCGTTATTCCCAGGGTGAATTCGGTGAAGTGTGGAGAGATTACACGAGGTCACACAATGAGCCTACAATGACGATATGGCATCGGCATTGCACCTATGTGTAATAAGATAGGGGGTGCAGTGTTAGGGCTTTGTGTGTGTGTGTGTGTGTGTGTGTGTTGCAGGACGGGGTGCAGTGACACTGCCGTGTGTGTGGGTGCTGCAGGACAGGGGTGCAGTGACGGAGCGGTGTTTGTGGGTGCAGCAGGACAGGGATGCAGTGAGACCTGCGTGTGTGGGTGCTGCAGGAGAGGTGTGCAGTGACAGAGCTGTGTGTGTGTGCAGCAGGACAGGGCTGCAGTGACACTGCTGTGTGTGTGGGTGCTGCAGGACAGGGGTGCAGCGACACTGCCGTGTGTTTGGGTGCTGTAGGACAGGGATGCAGTGACGGAGCTGTGTGTGTGGTGCTGCAGAACAGGGTGCAGTGACGGAGCTGTGTGTGGGTGCTGCAGGACAGGGGTGCAGTGACACTGCTGTATGTGTGGGTGCCGCAGGACAGGGGTGCAGTGACGGAGCTGTGTGTGTGTGTTCAGCAGGACAGGGCTGCAGTGACACTGCTGTGTGTGTGGGTGCTGCAGGACAGGGGTGCAGCGACACTGCTATGTGTGTGGGTGCTGCAGGACAGGGGTGCAGTGACACTGCCATGTGTGTGGGTGCTGCAGGACAGGGGTGCAGTGACACTGCCGTGTGTGTGGGTGCTGCAGGACAGGGGTGCAGTGACAGAGCTGTGTGTGTGGGTGCTGAAGGACAGGGGTGCAGTGACAGAGCTGTATGTGTGGGTGCTGCAGGACAGGTGTGCATTGACAGAGCTGTGTGTGTGGGTGCTGCAGGACGGGTGCAGTGACAGAGCTGTGTGGGTGGGTGCTGCAGGACAGGTGAGCAGTGACGGAGCTGTGTGTGGGTGTAGGTGCTGCAGGACAGGGGTGCAGTGACAGACCTGTGGGTGTAGGTGCTGCAGGACAGGGGTGCGATGACACTGCTGTATATGTGGGTGCTGCAGGACAGGGATGCAGTGACAGCGCTGTGTGTGTGGGTGCTGCAAAACAGGGGTGCAGTGACAGAGCTGTGTGTGTGGGTGCTGCAGGACAGGGGTGCAGTGACAGAGCTGTGTGTGTGGGTGCTGAAGGACAGGGGTGCAGTGACAGAGCTGTGGTGGTTTGGGTGGCTGCAGGACAGGTGTGCATTGACGGAGCTGTGTGTGTGGGTGCTGCAGGACGGGTGCAGTGACAGAGCTGTGTGGGTGGGTGCTGCAGGACAGGTGTGCAGTGACAGAGCTGTGTGTGTGGGTGCTGCAGGACAGGGGTGCAGTGACAGAGCTGTGTGTGTGGGTGCTGCAGGACAGGGGTGCAGTGACAGAGCTGTGTGTTTGGGTGCTGCAGGACAGGGGTGCAGGCTCTTCTTCCCTCCAACATAATTAAAAAAAAAAAGAGTGTTTCTAGTGTTAAAAAACATGATCTCTTCATCTCAAGCTTTTGCGAGTTACCATGGTACTTTAGACTGCATGGGCCCAGGGGAGAGCCCCATTTTTAAAACCCCCACCCCCCCCCCACGGACACTCGTGTTGACGCTCCTATCCCCTCGAACGGAAGCGTCCATTTAAAAATAAAAAACAGCGTTGGAAAGGGAAAGAACAATATCTAATTACAGTAAAAAGACCCAAACTGCTGCTGTAATGTTGTCAATGGCTGCTGTTGCTTTATACCAGATTAAAAAATGATATATTGACAACGTTAGGGCCAGCCCTCGGTGCCAAATGCCCCCCGGTGGCATTACAGAAGTTGACGGTGACAATGTCCTTGGGATCTTGGACTTGGATCGCGGCCCGGCACATGGTTGGCTGGCAGCGGGTTCCCAGGGAGTGGCTCAATGCATATGACATTGTCTCCAAAATCGCTGACATATGCACATTCAGACGCTCGACTGTCCCCCAAACCTCCCCCCCCTCCCCCTCTCCCAGCTCTAATCTCTGCCCCGACTCCCTCTTCACTTTATGTGTTTATATTTACACCTCGTGGCCATTGGGCTCAGATCATTAGCCCAGGCAGTATAGTATAAGAAAGGCCCAGAGAGGTTTCTAGTCAAACACTTAGTAAGCCCTGGTCGGGCGGGGCGGGGGTGGGGTTGCCGCGGTTTTTGCTGAGGGCAAAAAGACCCCTTACAATAAACTCACTCGTTAACCACGAGGCCATCAGCTGCACGTCTGCGCTTCAGGCGGGCTCGGGACTGTAAAACCGCACAGGCAGCCACATTGAGGCTAATAGTCGTTTTTCACTGCGCCGCACGGAAGGGACGCAAAGAACCGCAGGAGTTAGGATGGGAGCCCCGAGACGCATTTTAACATGGTTTAGTTGGGTTTTAAGCTGCAAAGATTTGTAATGAAAGGACGTTGGAGGGGGAAACAGCGACAAACAGATGTTACTTAAATGGGGTTTCTCGGGTGAAAAATGTTGGAAATTCCAAACAATACTTTGAAGGATTATAACAGAGCAGTTTATTAAACACGTATAATCAGAACTGACACGCCGCCAATCTCCTGGTCATTGTCTCTGTGGCGATAAGTGTCCCCGGTCCATACCCTCACCGCAGGGTACAACACGAATATGAGTAAAAGTCCATTAGACCAGCACCAAAAGAACTTCTCCTAATTGCAAAGAGACTCCCCGACTCCATCCCAATGTGGTTTCCCAAAAGTTTCCCAGGGCAGGCGCACATTTTTGGGGAATTTTTTTTGTTTTTGCGAATATTTTTATTATTTTAACACAGGATTGAAGCAAGGAGGGCTCTCCAGAGCTGAAACCCATTCATTTCAGCTCCGGGACCCCATGCTTCCTGATTAAGAATTCCAGGGAGAGTGCGGTATCCAAATAAAAAGTTTAAAGCCTTGCAGTGTTCCATGGGCAATAGAAGTAGCTGCCAACGGCAAACAAGATCTTATCTCGCATAAACGGGCAATGGATGGAAGGGAAGTAAACATAATTATGCCCTTAAAAGCATTATTAAGACCACACCTGGAATATTGAGTACAATTTGGGCCACACCATCCTTAAGAAACGCATTCTGGAACTAGAGAGGAGTGCAGAGAAGAGCACCAAATTAATAAAGGGGAGGACAATTTGATTTATGAGGAGTTGAGCTAGCTAAATTAGATTATTTACATTAGAAAAAGAGGCGTCTAAGAGGGATATATAACTATATACACAATTATTCGGGGACATACAAGGAGCTTTCAAAAGAAACTTCTTAATCCCACGGGCCTTACAGAGGACTCGGGTCATCCTTAGGTTGGAGGGAAAGGAGATTTCACCAGCCAAACAAAGGAACGGGTTCTTACAGTGAGGGCAGTTCAATGTGGGAATCATTACCATGGAGACTGTGATGGCGATGCAATAGATTTGTTCAAAAAAAGGTGGACATCTTTTTAGAAAGCAAAAACATATTGGATTACACAGCCACTGCATCTAGATTTGAAAAACAGGCAAGGGCAGTGTGTGGATCAGAATGTCTGATAAATGGCGGTGTTGCGTCGATATATAACATTTAAAACCTCCAGGTGCCCGTGGTTAGAGGGAAATTCCTAAGGAGCGAGTAGTATTCGTATAAGCTGAGTTTGTCATTTAGACCATGATAGCACAGCTTTGATATGTCATAAGACATAACGGTAATATATAGGGGGATATAGGGATGTGACTCCCAGTCCGCCAAAATATCCTTTAAGAATTAATTGAATGTACTGATCCTCTTAAGGCCACGCCCTATTAGTGCCGGCAACAGAGCCGCAGCGTTTCAAAACAAATGCATTGCGCCGTAGCATGCCCGATAAAGTAATATACTGTAAGTAAAAATATAGGATAAGTATCTATATCTAAATTTAGCACAGGTAGAACATGATGGACGTATGTCTTTTAACCTCATTTACGGTGTAACCAGTGCTTATTCAGGGGAACGCGGGTGAAGCTTTTTTTCAGGACCACGTGATTACATTTTATAGCTATGTTAATAATCATAAAAAGAAGAAAAACAGAAAAATATCTTGATATGTTTTTATTAAAGCAATAGAAGGCAATACATATTAGTCCCACGAATAATAACATAGATCAGGGGTGTGCCAAGGGCGCGGCGGTGCAGAGGCCCCGCGCTCTTCCCCAATGTCATTTAAATGAAATGCCGGGGGCAGGGGGGGGTGAGGCCTATGGAACTTACTTACCTGCTGCCAGCCGTGTCTTTGCGACGCGTCGCCCTGGCAACGCGGGTCAAATGAACCGGCAGACACGGGCGGTTCGTCAAATGACCCCGCCACGCCGGAAAGGAAGGTGGGGAGGGGGGGGACGAGAGCACGGGGGGAGTAGGCGGTGGGGGGACGCGAGCACGGGGGGAGTAGGCAGGGGGCGCAGCATGAATAGTTTGCGCGCCCTGTATTACATCGTGTAAAGAGCAAACCAAACATGTTTATAAAAAAATGTTTAAAACACAACCTGAGCTTTGATTACCTTTATAAAAAACTAATGACTAAGCGGCCAAATCGATTCGTTCTACGGTGATCGCTCAGCAAAAATCCTGCTTCCTAGGGTCAGATAAATGGCTGCCTTTCAGTTCAATAGTTCTTCAGGTCAGTGTACTCAGCAGCTACAATGTTATCCTGATAATTACAAACTTAACATTTATCTATTGTTACAGTTTGCCCCAGCTCAACGTGGGAATATTGACAACAAATTATCACAAACAGGAAAGGGTACAAAGAATCTGGCACTGCCTGAGGAGGTTGGGATGGGACAAAACTGCGATTAGATATCAAAGGATGCCGCAGTAATTAAAACATTAAAATTGCATTGAGAGTGGAATTTTAAAAAAAAAAAATGGCAGAAGTAGTATCTAAAATTACAGAACTGAGTTATTTTAAAAAAACAAGTAGGACTTAGGAGATTGCACGGAATTTGCCCGTTTATTTTAAAAGGACTTATTCATCATCAACAAGGCAGTACTGAACGGTTTTTGGCTTAAAAATAAGTATAATAAAATGAGCAAATAAAAATATCACTGCACCTTGCTTTTCATCCTTATCTCTTAGCCAACGTGCTTCCATGCAGCTAGGGACTTTGGGTAATGACATGCAAATTGTGCACACATGCTTTAATCCATTTTTAAAAAGGACCCCATAATACCCTACAAGCTTTTATACCTGCCGACATTAAAAGCACTGCCACAGCCTGGGTTAAATTAAAGAAAGTGTAGAGCCCAAGTACACCCCTTTCACAGCTGTTTTGACCTAGTAAAAAGCCAGGAAAAACACGACGTTATTAGAGCACCTTCAGTTAATTTTACTAAGCTTATATAAACATGTCCTGATGTGACCTTCCAGAAAAATAGCGCGATTAGCAGAATAAAAGCTCTGAACGGGGTTTATTTGGCCCACGAGTAGGTCGCTCTATATTGGCAAAGTCGTGTATATATTATATATACAGTGTTGACAACATATTACATTTGCTCGCCCGGGCGAGTGGGGCGAGTGGATTTAACCCCCGGGCGAGTAGTAAGTAAATATTGGCCCAAGCAGAACACGTTGGTACTAGGTGGCGAGTTAGATTTTTTTGTGTGGCGAGTTGTAGATTTTTTGGTGATTTGTCGACCACTGTATCAATATATATATATATTATATATATATATATATAAGGTATACGCTCCTGGGGCTATGAGTTACATAGCTGCATTCTCCTTAACCATACACTGAACAGAGGTGCACAGTCCCACCCACAGATAGAATGTTCTGGCAGCCAGGGCACATTATGTCCCAGCTAACATATAGTTCGCCATCCTGGGTAAGTGGCTCTTATTATCGCCCGTAACAAAAGACCAGCTTGCATGAAACATGCCTCCATTTGTCCAGTCACTCTCACACCAAAAAAAACAAAGCCTTATTCAGACGACTCCCATGCACTGACAGACGGAGCAACCCCCCCCCCCCGACTCCCCATTCCGAGAGGTTAATGGAAAGAAAGACACATTAAATGGGGATATGTGTTGGGAGGAAGGAGGAGGAATGAGCGGACGGTCAGTTGCCTGCGCTAAGCCACCGTAGAGGAATTCGGGCCAGCTTATCGCCCCCTATTCAGGAGAATGGAAAGCGGGGGTTGTCTGTTGTGGTCGAAATACGAATATCTTGTATTTGTATGGCCACAGCATATTCCACAGCGCCAGTACAACACGTTGTATGACAAAAGAGTAATATATGTTTAGGAGAAAACAGAGAAAATAGGAAGGAGGTCACTGCAAGGAGCTTACCAATTAGAAGGGGGTGCAGGATGCGAGGAGGTGCGGGTTGTTATCGGCTGCGCGTCATATGGATCAGCGCAAAAGGAAGAGTACCGAGGACTGGAAATAGACTGTATTCCACAGGGTGAATTCGGGAATGCGGAAGTGTGGAGAGATTAAACGAGGCACACAAGAGGCCTACACATGACGATATGGCACATCGCATGCCACCAGTTTAATAAGATAGGGGGTGCAGGTGTTAGGGCTTTGTGGGGTTTGTGTGTGTGTGTGTGTGTTGCATGGAGGGGTGTTGCAGGACACTGCCGTGTGTGTGGGCTTGAATGACCAAGGGATGCAGGCACGGAGCGGTGTTGTGGGTGCAGCAGGACAGGGAGGCAGTGAGACCTGCGTGGTGTGTGCCTGCGGAGAGGGGTGGCGAGTGACAGAGCTGAGTGTGTGTGTGTGAAGCAAGGACAGGGCTGCAGTGACACTGCTGTGTGTGTGGGTGCTGCAGGACAGGAGGTTTTTGTGCAGCGACACTGCCGTGTGTTGTGTTTGGGTGCTGTAGGACAGGGATGCAGTTGACGCGCTGTGTGGGTGTGCCCTGCAGAACAGGGTGCAGTGAAGGGTGTGTGTGGGTGCGGACCCAGGACAGGGCGTGCAGCTCGGACACTGCTGTATGTTGTGGGTCCGCAGGACAGGGGTGCAGGACGGAGGCTGGTGTGTGTGCTTCAGAGGAAAGGGCCAGTGACCACGCATGTGTGTGTGGGTGCTGCCAGGGACAGGGGTTTGGCAGCGACACTGCCTATGTGTGTGGGTGATGCCAGGCAGGGGTTTTTTGCAGTGACACTGCCATGTGGTGGGGGCTGCAGGACAGGGTTGCAGTGACACTGCCGGGTGTGTGGGTGTGGCAGGACCAGGGGTTGCAGTGACCAGAGCCATGGTGTGTGTGGGTGCTGAAGCCAGGGGTTGCAGTGACATGACCTGTATGTGTGGTGTGCCAGGGGACAGGTGGCATTGACGAGCTGTTGTGTGGGATGCTGCTGCAGGAAGGGTGCAGTGACAGAGCTGTGTGGTGGGTGCTGACAGCGACAGGGAGCAGTGACGGAGCTGTGTGTGGGTTGTAGGTGCTGCAGGACAGGGGTTTGCAGTGACAGACTGTGGGTGTAGGTGCTGCCAGGCAGGGTGTGCGAGGGACACTGCTGTATTATGTGGGTGCTGCAGGACAGGGATGCAGTGAAAGCGATGTGGGTTGTGGGTTGTGCTGCAAAACAGGGGGCGTGAAAGAGCTGTGTGTTGTGGGTGCTGCAGGACAGGGGTGCAGTGACAGAGCTGTTGGTGTGGGTGCTGAAGGCAGGAGGTGCAGTGACAGAGCTTGGTGGGGTGCTTGCTGCAGGACAGGGTTGTGCATTGCGGAGCGAGCTGTGTGTGTGGGTGCTGAAGGACAGGGGTGCAGTTGACAGAGCTGGTGGTGGGTGCTGAGGGACAGGTGTTGCATTGACGGAGCTGTGTGTGTGGGTGCTGAAGGACAGGGTGCAGTGACAGAGCCTGTATGGTGGGGCTGCAGGACCGGGTGAATTGACGGAGCTGTGTGTGTGGGTTGCTGCAAGGAGGGTGCAGAGAGTGACAGAGCTGTGTGGGTGGGGCTTGCAGGAACAGGTGTGAATTGACGGAGCTGAGGTTGTGTGGGTGCCTGCAGGACTGGATGCATGACAGAGCTGTGTCGTTTGGTTGCTGCAGGAAGGGATGCAGTGACAGAGCGGTGGTTTGGGTGCTAAGGAAAGGGTGCCAGGAGTGACAGAGCTGTGTGGGTGGGTGCGCAGGACAGGTGGCAGTGACAGAGCTGTGTTGTGGGTTGGCTGCAGGACAGGGGTGCAGGACAGAGCTGTGTGGGTGGGTGCTGCCAGGACAGGGGTGCAGTGACAGAGCTGTGTGTTTGGGTGGGTGCTGCAGGACAGGGAGTGCAGTGACAGAGCTGGTGTTGGGTGCCCTGCAGGACAGGGTGCAGTGACAGGAGCGTGGGGCTGTGGTTGCTGCAGGACCGGGATGCAAGATGACAGAGCATGTTGTGTTGGGTGCCTGACAGGACAGGCGATGCAGTGACAGAGCTGTGTGGTTGGGTGCTTGCAGGACAGGGGGGGCAGTGACAGAGTTGGTGGGTGGGTGCGGTGGGTGCTGACAGCGACAGGGATGCAGTGACAGAGCTGTGGGTTTGGGTGCCTGAAGGACAGGGATTGCAGAGTGACAGGCTTGTTGTTTGTGGCTGCTGCAGGGACAAGGGATTGCCAGTGACCGAGTGTCGTGTGTGTTGGGCTGCAGGAAGGGATGCAGGACAGAGCTGTGTGTTTGGGTGCTGCCGAGTGACGAGCGGGGTTTGGGTGTGCAGGGAAGGGGTGACAGTGAAGAGCTTTGTGGGTGGTGCTGCAGGACAGGGTGCAGGACCGAGCGTGTGGGTGGGTTGTTGCTGCCGGACAGGGTGCGTGAGGTGTGCGGACAGAGCTGTGTGTGGGGTTGCTGCAGGACGGGTTGCAGTGACAGCCGCTTAATTAAACATGGAGACACGTCTGAGTGTATGTAACAGCTTAAGGGGTTGTAGTAGGGATCTCAGGAAGGTAAACTTTTGGGAGGAAGATATCTTGGAATGTGAAAAAGTAAGTACAGCTTGGGAAAAGACGCTTTATATAAACCATCACTAAATATATGCCCAACTTAGTAAACATTCATCCTTTTTCTCGCAAAAGCCCATTCTTGTTAAAGCAGGCTCTCCCAGTCATGTTATCGGCATCTCTAAGGCTCACTCCATTCCTCACACCTACGCAGTGAGTGTACATAACACAGAGTATCACTACAACTAGTTTTAGCGATGCTGATTGCCCACTTCTAAATGCCCCCCCCCCCCCCCCCAAAAAAAAACCTTTGTTTTGCCTTGGTTCCCCCTCTCTGTATGTGACACACAACGAAAGCTATCTAAAAATGGGGGGGATAGGGTTTCACAAAAAATCCCGCATGACAAGAAATTAGGATTCCACATAACGGAGCATAATCAGCGGGATTATAGTGCAAGAAAACGGCCTGTTGTCACTCTGTCCCCTCTTCTACGTCAATAAACGTCCCTCTCCTTTGCCATTTTCTGTATCTCCCTGTGTCCCCTCAGCATCTGATACTCTCGGTATAAGTCTCCAGCGCCCCCCCCCCACAGGATGTCATCAATTCCAGCTGATTTATTAGGTGAAGGTTCTGATCCAAAGAGAGCAGGAGACTTCAGCTGGCACATAGGCCAGTAAATGAGTCAGTTCCGATGGCCGCTCAACAGCCGACAAGAGCCACAAACGACAGCTACAGCTTGGAGGAGGAGGGTGGAGAGAAGGGAGAAGAGAGGAGAGAAGGATGAGGGAGAGGAGAGAAGGAGAGGAGGGGGGGGAGAAGGGAGAGGGGGGGGAAAGGGACGAGAGGTGGGGAGACAGGGAGAGGGGGGAGAGAGAAGGTGAGAGGGGTGAGGGCAGGGAGAGGGAGGAGAGAATGAGATTGGAGGTGAGAGAAGGAATGAGAGGAGAGAAGAGGGAGAGGGTGGGGGAGAAGAAGGGAGAGGGAGGACGAGAAGGGAGAGGGAGAGAGAAGGGAGAGGGAGAGAGAGAAGGGAGAGGGAGGAGAGAAGGGAGAGGGATGGGAGAGAAGGGAAGAGAGGGGGGATGCGAGAAGGGAGAGGGTGGGAGAAGGAGAGAGGGAGAGGGGCTGGGGAGAAGGGGGAGAGGGTGGAGAGAGGGAGAGGGTGAGGAGAAGGGAGATGGAGGAAGAGAGGGGAGAGGTTGGGGCGAAGGGAGAGATGGTGGGGGAGAAGGGAGAGGGTGGAGAGGATGGAGAGAAGGGAGAGGTGAGGGGAAGGAGCTGGAGGAGAGAAGGAGAATCGGAGGAGACAGAAGGGAGAGGGAGGAGGAGAAGGAGGAGGGGGGGATAGGGAGAGGGGGAGAGGGTGGGGATATAAGGGAGAGGGAGGGAGAAAGGGAGAAGGGGTGGAGAGAGGGAGAGGTGGAGAGAAGGGAGAGGGTTGGAGAGAAGAAGGGAGATGGAGGAGGCAGAATGGAGATGGAGGAGAGAATGGAGATGGAGGAGAGAAGGGAGATGGAGGAGAGAAGGGAGCTGGAGGAGAGAAGGGACGAGCGTGGAGGAGAAGGAGAGGAGAGAATGGCGATGGAGGAGAGAGAAGGGAGATGGAGAGGGATGAGAAGTGTGAGATGGAGGAAGAAGGGAGATGGAGGAGGTGAGAATTCAGATGGAGGAGAGAAGGAGAGGGGGGGGGGGGGGAGAGAAGGGGAGGGGGGAGAGAAGGGAGATGGAAGAGAATGGAGATGGAGGAGCGAAGGGGAGAGGGGGGGAGAGGAGAAACAGCATCGATTAGAACCTTTCAAACACATTGCGTGAGGTTTCAACAGGTACAAGAGGAGAAGAACGTTCAGAGAGAGAAAGGAAGAAGTGTTAGAACAAGAGGTCGCGTTTCTGTTTCTGCAGCCAGAGGGGGGAAGGCACAGAGGGAGGTCGTTTTCAAGAAAGGGTGGTGGATCTGTGGCATAGCATCCCATCCAGGTGGTAGGGCTAATACAGTGAGGAATTCAAAACGGTTTGGGGGATATAAGTCTGTCCTAAATATGAGAGAAAGCCAAGAATTAATAGGGTCGGAGGTGTTCACAAACAGAGAAATGGGCAAACTATTGGGCCCAGCGGTTCTATCCGTCAATACGTGTTTAATTGGTACTTTGGAGGTTAGGATATTGATTTATAGAGACTGACCTTGAAGTGGTTAGCAGAGGCTTGGCCATATTGAGTCAAAGGAGCCTGTATACCAAAAGTCTCCTTTTTTTTATGGTATTTACACCATAATATATATATATTTCCCATTGATTGACTCCTTTGGGAAAGAGCGCGCGTGGATCACTTTCTGTTTTGCACTTGTGCTTGGCCATTCACTCACTAGCTGCAGCCTTTACATGGAAGAAGGCAGTGAATTATATTTGTTTGACATTATTTGTTGGGCCGATTTTAATCCTTGCAGCACGCTGCCTAGAGGGCAACACTACTATGGTGTTGTTGTAACTTGAATATATTTAGCCAATCCCCAAAACCTGCAACTGCTGATTGAGCAGTTTGTGGCAGCCAGCCCCTCCTCTTCTAGGTAGTATAATCCTAGCAAGGTCCCCTTATTTCCATTCTTACAGGTGAGTATCTGGTACAATGGTATTACTGAGTTTAATTGCACTAGNNNGTTATACAAGCATATGCTTTGATATTTTAACCCCTTCTGGGCTTATTTCACATAACACTAGTATGCATTTAGCGTAGGGACCTGCTAAAGAGACTTACCTTGACGTGGTTAGCAGGCTTGGCATTATTTGATCAAAGGATGTATACCAAAAGTCTCCTTTTTTCTTATAGGTATTTACACCATACATATATATATATATTCCCCATTGATTGCTATCCCTATGGGAGAAGCGCAGGGATTCACTTTCTGTTTTGCACATTTGTATGGCCATTTCATTCACTAGCTGCATGCTCTTTACATGGAGAAGCGCAGTGATTATATTTGTTTTACATTATTGATTTATATTGCAATGCACCAATATATAGAGAAGGAGGCACATTTGAAACATGGCATCTAGCATTGGCTAAGTTACTTAAATCCAACTAAAACATTTTTTCTTATATGGCGCTGACAATGGATGCAGCAATGTACATAGGATTTTCTTGCAAACTTGATTCTCTGCCCTTAAGAGCTGACAATCTTATTATTAGTACACATCACAATAAAGCGACTTTCCGGTGGTCTCCAGGAGAGCGGACACGGGGGGATTTGAACCCGGGTTTTACCTGCTTCAAGGGCCGGGTCCCTTAGCTACTCGTGCTGCATTACCTCCTGGCCCTCTCCCCTATTCCAGCTGCGGGGCTTGGCACAGCCTGCGGTATTGTCCTGCAGGCGCAGTGAGGAGCCGCTCAGCGGAGGGGGAGGGGGGAGACACAGTGCCGTGTTTGTGAATCTGTCCAAACCGAGCTCCGTCAATGAGACGCCTCTCAGTTCGGACCATAGTATGGCATTCTCGTCGGAAATCATAAAATAGGACAGCCTCTCATTCAGGGGTCTGAAAGGCGGCCTTGTCAGCAGAAGGGCACATTGGGGCCCGTTTGACAAACATTATTAGAGTGTGAATTTAACCCCGTGCAGCTCCACTGTGCCATGTAGGGACTCTCTCTCCAGCAAACAGGAGGTTAAACCAGGAGGCATCGACCACAACAAAGGCTTTTAAATGTCCAGTCATATAATGTGCATTGAATTCGTAGGCCGCTCAACTGCAGGCGACAACCACATCCACATCTCTGCAGGTGCACGGAAAGGGAAGGTAGGGATAACCCTTTGAGTGCCCTCCATGTTGTAGCCACCGCATCATGGGGTCGGGCACTGCAGACGGTGGCTACAGCATGGGCTTTCGGCTAGTTTTCTAGGGCGAGGTCGGGTTCTGCGTGCCCAATGCGATCGAGCCGGCTCAGAAACGGAACGAGGAGGGGCATGTCGTGGCCCCTGCGGCACTCAACGGGTTAAAGAGCATCACCAACCTTATTTTACAGAGCAATACTAAGAGAACCCATGCGTGTATCTACAGGCGTCAACCAGGTCCCATTCCCCCTTCGTCATGGGTCTTACGGTGGCTAAGCTGCAGACCAGGACGTAAAAGCTACTAGCGACGCCCAAGTGTGCTCATCTGCAACGTCACTACCCAGGATCCTTGGTGGGGAATGAAACAGGCTTGGAGACGGGTGGAAGACACACCTGTGGATACAAGCGATGAGCTTCTCTGCCTGTCCTTTGCAAAAGAACTAGGGGGCAGATTCACAATGAGGAAAGGGAAAAGCTTAGAATGAACTGTCCCAACGCAGCCAGAAAGCCGTCTCCTCTCACAGACCGAGAATCACTTGTCAAACTACCAAAGCAGCGCTCATAGCTTATCCCTGAGACACTTAAGCATTCGATGTATGTAATCTTCATTAACCCTTTCCCTGCAGGAGGAGTCCCCCGCATGCATTGCAGGCTCGTGTGGTGGTCGTGGGGAGGGGAGCCTGGGGGGGGAGGGGGGTTGAGAAAGTGTTATGAGCTTATTACAACCCTTCCAGAGACTCCTGTAACTTACTGCAATAGAAATGTCTGCAGCGGCGAAAGGCTTACATGTGTACAGAACACCGGAAATATATATTTATTGTTTTGGTGCTCACTTCGGCAAAAGTTATACCGACAGCCATTAGTTTTTCATTATACTTGTGCCAACATTATTGGGGGGGGTTTGCGGCACTATAGCCCTGACAGTGTAGGCGGCGCTGTACTTAGAATTTTGCAGCCAACATGAGACAATGCCCCGCAGAGCTTACACTCTAATTTTTGGTTGGACAGGGAGATAAAGAGGCTCGGTCCGAGGTCACAAGGAGAGCCGACGCCTGGGGTTCGAACCGGGTTCAAATGGCAGTGACCCCAGTAACACATCCCCACAATATGGTACAATGGTGGGAGGTGGCATTGAATACCAGCGATACCAGCACGTATGGATAGCGCACCATCACATCTCCGGCTCCTATGGGGGTGAAACTCAGAACCTTCAGTTCATTTGCTAAACGTTTTCATCAGTGGATAGAAGGGAATGTATCAACTTCAGATAAGATAATAGTACAGACTGAAAAAACCCCTGAAATGCATGCTTGTTACTGCAAGAAGCCTGACAGATAAAATGGGGGAACGTGAATTAATAGCTGCAAGGGAGCAGTATGATAACGTAGGCATTACTGAGACATGGTGGGATGAAACTCACGACTGGGCAGTTCATTTAAAGGGTTATTCGGAAGGATCGAGCAAATAGAAGGGGAGGGGGGAGTATGTTTATATGTTAAACCGGATCTAAAAGCTATTATAAGGGAAGATGTTTATGACGGGAATTATGAAAATGTGGAGATCTTGTGGATAGAAATTAGCAGTGGAGGTAAAAGTATAAAAAAAATGTTTGTAAGGATATGCTATAAACCAGGGGTACGCAAACTATTTGCGCTGCGCCCCCCTGCCTACTCCCCCCGGTGCCCGCGCCCCCACCTTCCTTTCCGGCGTGCGGGGGTCATGTGACGTCACACCACGACGCCGCCGCGTTGCCATGGCGACACGTCACACAGCCGGCTGAAGCAAGGGAAGTGGAGTGTTGCAGGGACCTCGCGCGGTCCCCCGGAATTAAATGCCTGGGGGAAGAGCGCGGGGCCTCTGCAACCGCACGCGCCCCCCCCCCAAAAAAAAAATCTCCTGCCCGTTTGCGCACCGCTGCTATAAACCACCAAATATCTGTGAGGTTGAGGAAGCTACAATACGTTTGCAAATGGAGAAGGCATCAAAACTGGGTCATGTTTGCATAATGGGGGATTTTAGTTATCCAGACATAGACTGGAGCAATGAGATTAGCGTTACAACAAAAGGAAACAGGTTTTTGGGGGTGCTTAAAGACAATTATATGACCCAAAGTATTGAGGAACCAACCAAGCAATGTAGAAGTAATAACAAATATTCAAGTCCTGGAACATTTGGGTAACAGTGATCATAACATGGTCTCATTTGAAATAAATGATCAAAAAAAATGATTACTTGGGTTCAGCAAAGACTTTAAAGTTTAGAAAGGCAGATTTTAATAAACAGAGTTTAAGGAAACAGACATTAGGATGATGTTTTTTTCAGGGAAATATGTAGAAGATAAATGGGCAGTCTTTAAAACATTGTTAGAAAAGCACACTTATCAGTGTATACCCTTAGGTAATAAGTGTAAACGAAATAAGTCAAAACCAATGTGGCTAAATAAACAGGTAGGGGAGGAAATGGACAAGAAGAGGAAGGCGTTTAGATTCTTGAAGTCAGAAGGGACGGAGACATCGTATCAGAATTATAAGGAATGTAACAAAAATTGCAAAAGGGCAATCAAATGAGCAAAAATTGATAATGAAAAAAGGATTGCAATAGAAAGTAAGATCCACCCTAAAAAGTTCTTTAAGTACCTTAATAACAAAAAAATTAGAAAAGAAAATATAGGACCCTTTCAGTGTGAGATGGGTAGACAGATTATTGGAGATAAGAAAAAAGCAGAGGTATTAAACAAATTCTTTGCCTCTGTGTTTACCAGGGAAGAATCAATTGAAATAGTAGTGCCACAGGAGGAAGCCTCAACCTCCATATTAACAACAAATGGTTAGCTGAGGAAAAAGTATATAGGCGCCTTGATAAAATTGAAGTAAATAAGGCTCCTGGCCCCGATGGTATACACCCAAGAGTTCTTAAGGAGTTAAGTTCAGTAATTTAATATTCAAGGACCCAATTTCCACAGGCTCAGTACCACAGGATTGGCGTAAAGCAGATGTGGTGCCTATATTTAAACCAGGGAATTACAGACTTGTAAGCCTGACATCAAATACGGGGAAGCTATAAAGGAAAAGAAAATTATTAGTAATAGTCAGCATGGATTTATGAAAGGCAGGGGCGGGAAGGCAGGTGCAGGGGGCGGGAAGGCAGGTGCAGGGGGGGGAAAGGCGGGGACGGGGGGGAAGGGGGTGGCTTGGGGGGAAGGAAAGGTGGGGAAGGCGCTGGGTGGGGGGGAAGGCGCGGGTGGGGGGGGAAGGCGCGGGGGGGTGGGAAGGCGAGGGTGGGGGGGAGCAGGGCAGGGGGGGAAAGGCAGGGGCGTGGCGAGAAAGGGGGAGGCAGGGGCGGGGAAGAAGGAAAGGGGGGGGAAAGGCAGGAGCGGAAGTGGGGGTGTCAGTGTGTCTGTCACTATGTGTGTGTGTCACTGTATGTGTGTCACTGTGTGTGTGTGTTTGGGGGGGGGGATCAAAAAGAGTGGGGGAGGGAGGGGCAAAAACGGAGCTGGGTGGAGGGGCAAAAACAGCGCTGGGGAGGGGTCAAAAACGGCGTTGGGGGGAGGGGCAAAAACGGCGTTGGGGGAGGGGCAACAAACGGAGCTGGGGAAAGGGGCAAAACGGAGCTGGGGGGGAGGCGGCAAAACGGGCTTGGAGGTGAGGGGCAAAAAACGGAGCTGGGGGAGGGGCAAAAACGGAGCTGGGAGGGGGAGGGGGGGGGGCCAAAAAACCCAGGATTGGTCGGGGAGGGGCAAAAACGGAGTGGTGGGGATTGCTGTGGGGAGGGAACAAAACGGAACGCTGGTGGGGGGGGAGTGAGGGGGCAAAACGAGCATGGGTTGGGGAGGGGCAAAAAACGGAGCTGGTGGTGGAGGGGCCAAAAAAAGCAAAACGGAGCTGGTGTTGGAGGGGCAAAAACGAAACACGGAGCGTGAGCCGACACGGGGCAAAACAGCAGCCGGGGGGGGCGCAAAAAACGAGAGCTGGTGGGAGGGGCAAAGAAAAAAACGGAGCGTTGGGGAGGGGACAAAAAAAACGGCGCTGGGGGAGGGGAGGTCAAAAACGGAGCATGTGAGGGGGCGGGGTCAAAAATCAAAAAGGAGTGTGGGGGGGGGGGGTCAAAGGAGCTGGGAGGGGGTGTCCACACCACCAACGGAGCAGGGGAGGGGGGTCAAAAAACAGCAGCTGGGGGAGGGGGCGTCAAAAACGGAGACTGGGGGAGGGGGGTCAAAAAAACGGACTGTGGGTGGGGGGAGCAAAAACGGAGCTGGGGGGGGCCACAAAAAACAAAAAACAGGAGATGGGGGGGGCAACAACAAAACGAAGCTGGGGGTGGGCAAAAGAGCATGGGCAAAAAAAAAAACGAAAGCTGGGACAAAAAAAACGAAGTGGGGGGCAACCAAAACGGAGACAGGGGGTTGGCAAAAAAATGGATGCTGGGGGAGCAAAAAACACAACAGCAGGGCGGGGGGCAAACAGAAACTGGGGGGCGAGGCAAAAACGGGCTAGCTGGGGGGGCAAAAACGGGACGGCTGGGGGGGGCAAAAACGGGCGGGGGGGTTTTAAAAACAGAGCTGGGGGGGGCAAAAACGGAGCTGGCGGGGCAAAAACGGTGTGGGGGGCAAAAACGGAGCTGGGGGGTAAAAACGGAAGCTGGGGGGGCAAAAACGGAAGCTGGGGGGGCAAAACGGAATGGGGGGGAACGGAGGGGCCAAAACAGGGAGCTGGGGGGCAAAAACGGACTGGGGGGCAACACAAAAAACAGCAAAGGGGCAAAAACGGAGCTGTGGGGGCAAAAAAGGAGCCTGAGGGGGCCAAAAACACGGCGGGGGGACAAAAAACAGAGCTGGGGGGAGGGGCACAAAAGGAGCTGGGCGGAGAGGGGCAATAAAAGGCAAAAACGGAGCTGGGGCGAGGGCCAAAAATTGGAGCTGGGGGGAGGGGGGGGGGCAACAAAAACGGAGCTGGGGGGGGCAAAAAAACGGAGAGCTGGAGGGGGGGCAACAAAAAAAACGGAGCATGGGGTTGAAAGGACGGGGGGGAGCAAAAAAGAGTTGGGGCAAAAAACGGAGCTGGGGGGCCAAAAAAACGGAGCTGGGGGGGGGAGAAACAGAGCTGAGGGGCGGGGGCAAACAAAAAACGGACTGAGGGGGCAAAAAACAGAGATGGGGAGGGCCAAAAAAACAGAGCTGGGGGGAGGGCGGAGCAAAAAACGGAAGCTGGGGAGAGAGGGCAAAACGGAGCTGGGGGGGAGGGGCAAAAAAAACGGAGCTGGAGGGCAAAAAACGGAGATGGGGGGAGGGGACAAAAACGGGAGAGTGGAGGGCGAAAACGGGAGGCGGGGGGAAAAGGAGGTCTGGAAACAAAAAACGGAGCGGGGGCAAAAAACTGGGAAGGAGTGGGGGGCAAAAAAAACGGAGCTGGGGAGGGAGAAAGAAGAAAGATGGGAGGCAAAAAAATGGAAGCATGAGGGGGGCAAAAACAGAGATGGGGGGGGGGCCAGCAAAAACAGAGTGGGAAAAAAAAAAAAAGGGGGGGGGGCACAAAACAGAGTGGGGCGGGACAAAACCGAGCTGGGTGGGGGCAAAAACAGAGCTGGGGGGAGGGGAACACAAAAACGGGAGCGGGAGGAGGGGAAACAACAAGGAAGCTTGGGGGAGGGGCCAAAACGGCGCTGGGGGAAGGGCAAAAAAATGCGCTGGGGGAGGGGGAAACAAGCGGCAGAAACGGAGAGGGGGGGGACGTGAGGGGGGCGAAAAAGAAGGGGGGCTGGCCGCGGAGAAACAGTGGGGTTGCAAGGGGGCGGGGGAGGGGGCCGCGCCCAAAGGGAAACGAGTGGGGGCAAAAACGGAGAGCTGGGGGGGATCAAAACAGAGATGGGGGCGTTGAGGTGAAAACGGACGCGGGCAAAAGGGAGGCAAAAAGGAAGCTGGGGGCAGCAAAAACGGAGATGGGGCCAAACAAACGCGAGCTGGGGGGCGGGGAGAAACAAGAGCTGGGGGGGGAGGAGGAAACGGAGCGGGGGGGGCAAAAACGGAGCTGGGGGGGCAAAAACGGCAGCTGGGGGGCAACAAAAACGGAGCTGGGGGGAAGAAAACGGGAGCTGGGGGGGCAACACGGAGGAGACGGGGGGCACAAAAACAGAAGCTGGGGGGGGGCAAAAACAGAGCTGGGGGAGAGGGGCAAACGCAAAAACGTAGCTGGGGGGGGCGGGCAGGGGCAAAAACAGAGCTGGGGGGAGGGAGCAAAAAACGGAGCTGGGGGGGAGGGGAACAAAAAACAGAGCTGGGGGGAGGGGCAAAAAGTGGAGCTGGGGAGGGGCACAAAAAACGGAGGGAGAGTGGGGGAGGGGCAAAAAATGGAGGCTGGGGGAGGGGCAAAAACAGGAGCTGTGGGGGAGGCGGCAAACGGAGTTAGGGGGGCAGGGGCAAAACGGAGCTGGGGGGAGGGGCAAAAAAACCAGAGCTGGGACGGACCACCGTTGAGGAGGGGATGAGGCGGTAATCGTGGGGGGGGGTGATAGGGGGGGTGGGGGGGGGTTAGGGTGAGAGTGGGGGTGGGGGCCAGACAAGTCGGAGGGGGTGAGAGGGGGGGGGTGTGTACTGTACTTTTGGTGTGTGCGTTCAGCGTCTCCAGGTGTGTGTGTTGGGTGTGTGTGTGTGTAGGGTTAGGCTCACAGATCCAGGGCTCACACAGTATGAGGAAGATTCTGGGTGTGTGAGCAGTCAACACGGGTGGAGTTGTGAGAGTGGGGTGTGGAGTGGAACAAGGCTTAAGTAGACGGGCACAATGACAGTAGCCGTGGGGTGGGAGGGCGACGAACCACCGGCCAATGAAAGCGTGGGAGGGCGGGCAGACGACGGGACCAATCCAAATGGTCTCCAGACACTCAAAACAAGATTTTCAAATTTATATATATATATATGAGATAGATATGCCAAACTTAACCTATTGTTCATTGAGACGTAGGGTCAGTAGGTGAGGACATTGACCCAAGGGTCAAGTCTTTGAAAGGGGACGCGATAACAAACGATTTTGATAGAGATCCCACACTTCCCCAGCAGGCAAAACCTCACATATAGCCAGCCGGAACTGATTGTGGGATAAATATACTTCAATAGTCGCAACGACATGTTAGGAGATCTACGTAGGCGGAACCAGCTGCAACATTGCGCGCGACGTGAGCTTTTTGGCTTATTGAACAGAACAGCTCAAAAAGAACAGCAAAACATATCCATAGGGATATGGAAAGTTTTTACTAAAGTGTTCCTTTTACTCTCTGATGCCATATAATTTCAAGTGTTCTGTCTGGGAATGATCATATTTAGAAAGCTATTATATATGTCCCAACATACTGGATTTATATTTAAAAGTATTTATTCCTGCAAGTAAGAGTATATGTGGATTATATTGATTCAATAATAACTGTTTGCCAACCTTTGACATAACACTGTCAGTATCTAATTTATCTGATTTATTGCTTCTATCCTGATGTGTCAATGTGCGAGGATAGGTTAAATTATTAACACCTTTTCCCACTTACTTGTATCCTTGAAGAAAGAAGCCCCTTTTTAGTTGCGAAGCGGTGGGAAGAGATTCCCTGCTATGTTGTTAATTTTTAAACAAAAAGGATGGGGGTGGGGGGGCGCAAAAGAAGAGAAGAGATCACTTAAAAGTGCAAAAAAAAAATATCAATTTAATGGAAATATATGAAAAAGTACAAAAAAACTTACAATAAAATTTCTTTTTCTTTTGTTATATATGTGTTTGTGAGTGTTCTCCAGCCCGCTGATCACGGGGGGGACGGGGGGAGCAAGCAGCAGTGAAGAGGTACCGTAGGAGAGCTGTGACGGCGAGGCAGCGCAACTTGACCTTCCAACTCACGTGTTTTTGTATTTGCTCTAGGGTTTTAAGTATGTTAATACACAGTTTTTTCCCCCGGTTCCCCCCCCCCCCCCCCCACCAACTTTTTTCCTTACTGGTTGAGTTCCTTTTCCTGGGGGGTTTCGCGGTTCCTCCCAATCTCTGTTCCCTTTGCTTGTTGACAGTAAGAGCAAAGTTACAAATGTGGAATTCATTACCCATGGAGACGTGAGCAGGATACATAGATGTGTTAAAAAAAAAAGTGGAATCTTGTTTTAGAAAGGAAAGATACAGGGATATAACAAATAAGTAAAAGGGAGCGAATCTGCATCCAGGGAGTAATCTGATTGCAATTTTTGGCGGCAGGAAGGAATTATTTCCCCCTTATGGAGATGATCATTAGATGATATGTCAATGGGGTTTTTGTTTGCCTTCCTACAGCAACACACAACCATCATGGCACCCCCTTCAGCGCATATACTTAAATGGCCAGCACCTCCCCCCCACGCCGAACACTCAAAATGGTACCCCCCGCGCTGCACACACACACACAAAATGGCAACCCCTACCCTGCTGTACACACAAATGGTGCCCCCCACGCAGCACACACCCACATGCCCCCCACCAGTGCATACACACCACCCACACACAGCAAAACCCCCCAGCGCAATCTCATACACAACAGCACCTTCCCTTGCAGGGCCCACACACACACACAAAATGCACCCCCCCTTTGCAGAAACCACAACATGGAAAACCCCCCCCCACACACACACACCAAACCGAACCCCCTCCCCAAAGAATCAGAATTGCCTGTTCCCCCACTCATACTTAAGTGGCTCTCTTCCGCTCCCTATCTTTCACCACAGGCACACACACACACCCCTTGCTCCCTGCGGCCCCATGCGTCCCTGCGGCCCCTGCATCACACAGCACACAACAGAAACCCTTGACTCCCTCGCGGCCTGCCGGACCCTGATCACACAGGCACACAGGCGCACACACCGCCCTGTCCCTGGGCCCCTGCTCAAACTGTCACACAGACACCCCCATGCATCACACAGGTTACACACACGCCATGCTCCCTGCTGCCTGCGGCACCATGCCTCACACATGTCACACAGGCACACACAGACACCCCTGCTCACCCCCTGCTATCCCCCTGCTCACAAGGCAACACACAACGCCTGGCTCCCTGGCGCCCTGCTCACACATGTCCACAGGACACAGGACACCCCCTGAACACCAGGCACACCACACCCCTGCTCCTGCGGCCCATGAACACTGTCAACAAGGCCACAGACACCCCTGCTCCCACAGGCACACACACAAGCCCTGCTCACTGCGGCCCCCATGCTACAAAGGCACACAGAACCACCTGCTCCACAGGCCACACAACCACACGCCTGCCTGCCTCGGGCCCCTGCTCACACATGTACACACAGACAACCCATGCTCCCAAGGCCACACACACAACGCGCCTGCTTAACCGCGGGGCCCCTGCTCACCACATGTCACACAGGGCACACAGCACATCCCCTGCTCACACCATGTCACACAGGCACACACACACCCCCTGACTCACACATGTCACACAAGGACACACAGGGCACAACAGGCACACAGGCACACCAGACCACCCCTGGTCCCACTGGTCACACACGGACACAAACCCCTGGCCACCACAGATGCCCACAACACCCCTGGGTCCCGGCCGGCCCATGCCCCGTCCTCACACAGGCACACAGGACACAGACACCCCCTGCTACAAGCACACAGAACACAGGCACCCCCCTGCTCCCACAAGACGCAAAACACACGCACTGGCTCCCTGCGGCCCCTGCCCCTCCACACACAGGCGGCTGGCACCACGCGTGGCCCTCAGATGAGAATTGTAAAAATTGTTCCAGGTGTGCAGTGCTGCAGGCCCTCGCCAACTGCGACGTCTCCTCCTATCCAGGCTCGGGGGACGGCGGCGAGCTGAGGACTGGAGGACTGTGTCACCAGCGTGCAGGGAAAATCTGCCGCCCCCAAAATCTGACGCTATGGACCCGGATTATAGTGGGCGCGACGGCACGTGCATGGACAACAGACTCTCTGTGAGGCCGCACGTAGGACGCAGATTTTGAAAGACAAAAGATGTCGTCCTTGTAGCGTCACGCGTGTTGTCAGTGAGACGGTTCAGCAATGAGCGGAGGAAACCAGCCTTGTGACGAGCGCGTCCGCACGCTGTTCTCCCATCGCCTCAGACATCAGTGCAGGGATAGCGCGAGGTAGGCGCAAATCTATAATCTCAGACTAAATCCAACACTAATCTGAGGTATATCTCCATTCCCACAATGGCACCAACTTTAGCAGTGGTGTATGTGATTTTTGTATTCGCCCCCCCTCCCCCCCCACCCCCCCCATGTGTACCGCGCAGGGGAATATGTCATGCGCGTTTTATAAATAAATTCTAATAAAATAAGGATTTGCCAGAGAGTTTGGGAATGTTTTCTCTCTGCTCTATTGACTCTGGTCTGACCCGTTGGCACTCGCGGGGTTAAGGACGCCAGGGGTTTGAACCTTCTCCTTGGAATAAGAAATGTCTCTCAGGGTGGGGGGGGGAAGGGGGAGAAAGCCCATGTGAAGGAGGGAAGTGCTGGAAACACTTCAACGGGTAACCAATCCCCCGACCACTCAGAAGTCTTATAAATATGTACCGTGGGGCGTCTGTTGAGGGGGGCGACGCGGGGGTTATGATGTCTAAATACTAGCGCAGGGTCCGTATCTCAGGATGAACCGTAACACCTTCATGCCACGAGGGGGGCAACGCAAAACACCGCCATGAAACAGCGGTTGAATCTGAAGTGTGAGGGTGGAGGGGGCAGTTCACGAGGACCATCACTTTTGTAATTTAAACCCAGAGTACCACTAATTTGTATTTTTAAACCCACAGAGGACCACACTACTTTTTTTGTATGATGTCCATAAAGTACAAAGAATCGTGATTATAAATCTAGGTTTTCTCTCTGTACACCAAACACACAGTACAACTATTTTGGTGGTAGCCCCTGTGACCACTGATGTTACAGGATAAATAACATGGTCGGCCATTTTGTGTATTTCCGAGACTAGAAGTGTAAAGTGTTAATATCTCAGGGTACCCGAGAAACAGGAGGTGGATGGGGAGGGGGGGGGGCGGTGGATGGTTGGGTTGATGAGAGGGGGTGTTTGCTGGGGTGGGAGGTTGGTGCGGGGGGGAAGGGGTGCACTAAAGTGATAATTGAGGGGGAAGGGTGGAGAAAGATCGGAAACACAAGTTCAACTAAGGGCTAAAAGAAGCGGGAGGGATGGACGAGACTTGAAACAATTGACTAGGGAAGGGCGGTTAACCAGGTGAGAAACTGAATCGCCGGGAATGGAAGGATTTAACATTATGCAATTTACGGCTAACAGTCTGCCAGACACAAAAAAATCCTGAGCCTACGAGGAGGGGACCCGGGAACAGACAGGTGGCAAAGGAACCTGGTGTTCCCCCCAACCCTGACAGGTGACTGTCAACAGGGGCATCAGAACCGGGAGATCTTTCGCACCCATCGCCTCAACTGCTTGGAGGGAACTCTACCAGGAAAACACGCCGTCAGAAGGACCAGATAGAGGTGCTCTGACGGGGTTAACAGGGGGGGAGGTGGGGTGGCGGGAGGGTTTGGCTGGGAGTAGATCAGTGGTGTACGAATGCTTATGTTCCAATCCAACCATTCGGAACACGAATCTCGCCGCAACAAGTCTCTGCCGCCGTTGTTGGCCGCCAGAGGACCTGTGCTGGGTGCGACGGACTCAGCCGCGGCCGTTCGCCTGGCGGGAAGTTGCATGTAACTGTTATTTTGTGGTTAGGGAAGGGGGTTTAGGATGGGGGCTTAGGTATGGGGTTGGTTTTTTAGGGTAAGAGGTTTTAGGGTAGGTAATCTTTTTAGGGTAGGGGTAAGGTTAAGGGTAAGGGGATTAAGGTTTTTAGGGTTGGTGGATAGATTAACATGTATTGGGGGTTGATAGCAGTTTTTAGGGTTAAGGAGGGTTCTCTTACTTAAGAGTCCTGGTTGCGGGAGGCGAGTGATAGTAGCAGCTAATTGCCGCCGGAAGATTTGGTCTAGCAAAATGGCCAGGAGCAAATGTCCCACAACGCATTGTCTACCCTCTATCTGTGGCCCCTTGGGAAACGTCACTTCATCTCGCTATCAAATAAGATTAGTCAGCTCTTCAGGAACCAGGGAGACCTACATAAATCCAACGTTACTAGCAACTGCGTACACTGTCAGGGCTACTAGCCGCGAAAACAAACCCAAAACATTATTATATAAAAACATAAGCCACCGCCTACATACATGTTTACATGTCCGTCCAGCGCTCTCAGGGGTTAAAGATTTGGGTGGGAGAGCTGGTGTGGGCAGTCAACGTGCTAGGCTTCTCCTAGGGGCAAGTAACTGAGGGATAAAGGCGGTCTAACAGGGGTAAAAGAATGAATGGTTTCCAAACCAAGCAAGTCTGTGGACATCAATCAAAGGGTGAGAAATGACCAATGGCGGTGGGACGGACCTATGCCAAGCAAGAAATGACCATCGTTTGGACAAAGATGGCACTTCAAAATGGATTCAAGAGAGATCTAAAGACCAGACCAACAATCAAAAGAAGAGGGGAGGGATGAAAATGTGTTGGACAACTGAGAGAAGAGACGCGTGACCGAAGTACCTACCTGGAGGAAGAACGTTGGGGGAGGGCTTCATCCAGCAAGTGGGGAGACAGGCGTTGAGACGTTGACGATATTTATAAGTTACATGGAGTCAAATAGCTATTCTGAATTCCCCTCAGGCAATAGTTCTGGAGTTTCTATCACCACAAGAAGTTACTGGACAGAAGGGTGGAAAAACTTTTGCACTTGTCGCGAAGGTGACAGACTGAATGATTACAGTCTTGTTCTTTTAGCCTTTTTAGCTCAATTCTTCTGGATTTTATCCGTCAGCACACTGTGAAAATGGTGGTGAGACTTCAAATGCGAAATTGCGGCGTGAAAGTGGCCACCAAATTTCTTCAAGGCAAGACGTACACCATTAAAGATGCCCATCTTAATACATTGCAATTTCTTGCTGCGAATGACATAAGCCGGGGGGGGGGGGGGGGGGTCCCGTGGAGAGAAACCCCATTCATTTCACGCTCCAGGACTGACTACTTCTGTAGTAATTAACACGTAGGCCGGTGCCGGTAGCCACTCTGGCATACGACAGCGGGATCACGTGATGGGCGGAGTCAAAAGCTGCTGCGCCCTGTGGGCCAATAGGAAAGCTTGATGTCATCTAAGGTGCGGGCTTCCTGTGGCCTGTGTCCTTTCAAACTTTTGCTGAGATACCGGCACCCCCTTTGGAAGATTCTGTAGACGTCTGGAAGAGAAGGGGGTCCCCGTGGCTGAATGATCTAATGGGGTTTCAGTCCGGAGACCCCCCCCCCCCCTGCTCAATCCCCATGTTAAAAAATAATTAAATAACAAAGTCCATGAATTGCTCCTGGGATAACAGATTGAGATGAAAATTGGAAGTTGGTATGGAATGAAGAGACTTTGTCGAGTGAGTTTGGTAGTGATCTATGAGGAATTTCAGCCAATTCCCCCCCCCCCCCGCCCCGCTCATACTGAAAGCAATGTAAATTAATGCGTAATATGGGGATGTTTATTTTTTTAAACCCAATGTCGTAGTTCAGAAGATATCATTGTTTAATCACATTAAGTTTCCGGGAGGTTAAAATGGAGCTTTAAGAACCAAGTTTTACCACCATTATTGTTTTTGTTTTTTTTAAATATCTGTATTTGAGTTGCTTCTGGGGGGGGGATTGTTGAAATTAAGGGGTAAGGGTACATCACGTTCGGGGTGGTATGCAAGCGTGGAGAGGTGACGCTGCTCAAGTCCTGATTAGAGGCAGCAGGTGGAGTAATTAACTCTCATTGACCAGAACAGAAGCACCGCCGTCCATATCCTAGATCCCCACGAACTCCTTGCGTGTGACGCATGAAACGGGAAGAGTGGGGAAAGCGTTGGTTAATCCGTGTTCCATGCAAACCCCTCCACGGCAGTATAAACAACGACAGGGTTAATCATTCCCAACCTTGCTCACTCCCGGACGGCGCTATCAGCCCGGTGCGAAAGTCCAAGGGCGGAGGCAACGGGGTGGCAAAAGGGTGCCAAGGCGGAAGGGCCAGGGGGGGGGGGGGGGTTACCCAAGCATCCACCTGCCGAGTGTCAACGAAGAGTTTCAACACCTGAGCAGCTTGGGAAAGGGAGCAGATAATGATCCTGTAACCTTGAGTTCAGAGGTGGGCTTGCCCCAGCGTCGGCTGGTCGCCCTCCACAAAGTGTGGCGAGAATGCACACGTACCGAATATGTTTATTTTTTAAAAGTTTCCCGAGAGCTTTCAGAGGTGAGCCCAAATCTAGCCGAGAGGATCAGCGTCTTTGCCGAGCTAAATAGACTTTGCCGGCCATGCAACAATTTGAGGAACAATTGATGAATTTTGAGTCGTTCACCTACCGATCTCTTACGACGCGTTACAGAGGCACTTGACCTGCAAGTTTGGCGCCGCGTGCGTCATGCTAGGACGTAGGGGAACGTAACGGGGGGAGTTAGGAAGAGCGCCGTGGACCCCAAGATTAGGAAGAGCTGCATCAAATCTGCGTCTCGCCTACCGACAATTTAGTCATCTTGCATTTGCGTCACGCCCTATTTTCCTTCTTATGAAAGCAGCGATTACTACTTTACAACTCCCCCGCCCCCCACCCCCCCCTCCTTTTCTTTATTATTTGTATATGTTAAAGCGGTGTGTGACAGATGTATAATTCTACTTTCTACCTAAAACTGGCAATTCCTATGGCGCTCCTCTTATAAAATATGTCAAAATCCGATTGTGTGACTAACATAATGGCAGCTTTAGTCAGTGTACTCAGCCGCTGCAAATGCATCCTTATATTATAACGGTGACATTCGTATTGTTACAGTTTGCAGCTCAAACTGCTGGGAACATTGGCAACCAAATGATCCAAACAAGAAGGTGTTGCAACGGTCTGCACTAGTGGGAGGTGGGCCAAAGCTGCATAGAAATCAAAGGATGCTTTTTTAAAACTCATTAAAATGGCATTAAGAGTTGAATAAAAAAACAAAAACACAACAAGTCATTATTATTAATGTAGGGGTGCGAAACTGGAGGCGCCAAACATTTTCTGGGGTGGGGGCAGGGGCCGCTCTTACAAGCAACCACGTTCTTCTCCAAAGCCTTTCAAATAAAACCAGGGGAGCGTGGCGAGAGAGGCTCTGCAAGTGTCCTTCCTGGTTCCGGCAGCTTCTGGCGCACGGGTCGTCAAAATGGCGCGCGGGGGTCACATGACAGTTGTGTGCCATGGACAACGTGCGTCGACATGATGTTGTGACATCAGAAAAGCCGGAGACAAAGTAGGGGGGGCGGGGGAGGGCGAGAGCAGGCCAGGGGGGCGCAGGCGAAAAAGTTTGGCATATCCTCATCTAATGGCCAGAAACAGAGTGTTATTTAAATGGAAAAACAAAAAATAAGATTTCACACGTTGTTCGCTGCTTTTAAACGTTGGGATCTATCACCGTTTTATTGTACACAGTAAATGGAGACTTGCGACGAGGAACTCAGTGGTTTCATCCTGTGTCTATGGAAACTGGGGTAAAAAAATGTACTCTTTTCGTTCCCACAAGTGTTAATTGAAAAAAAGGGTTGATAAAATGTTCTACTGCAGGGGTGCTCAACTCCAGTCCTTTAAGCCACCCCCCCCCCCCAACAGGTCATGTTTTCCAGGATATCAAGGCTCAGCCCAGGTGGCTCAATGAGTTCCCTGCTTACAGCACAGGTGGCATCAATCACGTCCCAGCTTCAGAACAGGTGCGTCAATCAGTCCCGCAAGCCCAGTGCGCTCAATCAGTCCCGCTTCAGCACAGGTGGGCTCAATCAGAGGCTCAGTGGAAGATCAGTCAACAGACTGATGAGCCACCTTGTGCGAAGCTGGGACTGATTGAGCCTACCGTGTGAAGCAGGGACTGATGAGCCACACTGTGCTGAAGCAGGGACTGATTGAGCCACCTGTGGCTGAAGCCTGGATATCCTGAAAACCTGTCCTGTTGTGGGGGCCTGAGGACTGGAGCCCTGTTCTACTGCATGCATACTGAAAACTGTTGGTATATGGTAAAAATACAAGCTGTACTGTAATGGGACAGAAGTACCAAGATTGTATTTTAAATCGTGTTGTGTACAAACCTTCATAATGCAATTTGAATTAAACCAGGACTCGTGTTAGTAAACATTATTAGTGTAATGTTATTTATATTAGCCATACTGTGCAAATAACCCATACAATGAAGCATCCACTACATGAAACTTCCTTCTGTGCTAACTCCACTCACAGACTTTTTAGGGCTGACAGAGAGGTGAACGTGGACGATTTGTACGCACAGAAACATTGTTAATTAGTATATACCGTTAGCATCTGTACGCCAAGCGCAGTGACAGGAGGTATACGTTGTTAGCACATGTGGGGAACTCGTACAACCAGAGAGCCAGCAAAATGCAGAGCAATGTAACGACACGCAGAGAATATAATAACACGCAGAGCAATATAATGACATGAAGAGCGCAATGTAACGACAGCAGAGCCAATTATAACGACAACAGAGCATCTAGACATGCAGAGCAATATATGACATGCAGACGCAATACGAATCAGAGCAAAATAACGCAGCGAGCAATATTAATAGACAACGCAGAGCAACAATTAACCGACATGCAGAGCAATATAATGACATTGCAGAGCTATAAGGACATGCGAGCAATGTTGCACAACATGCAGAGCAAGTATAACGACAAGCGAGACAATATAATAAAACGCAGAGTATAATGACATGACAGAGAATGTAACAACCTCCAGAGCAATTACAACGACACGCAGAGCACCCAAATTATATTTTTTTTTTTAACGACAACGCAGAGCAAAGTAAACGCACATGCAGAGCAATGCAACGACATGCAGAGCAATGCAACGACATGCAGAGCAATGCAACGACATGCAGAGCAATGTAACGACACGCAGAGCAATATAACGACAGCGGCAATATAATCATGCAGCAATGCAACCGACAGAGAGCAATATAAGACATGCAGAGCAAAAAGACTGCAGAGCAATATAACGATCAGCAATGAAGACATGCGAGCATATAACGACATGCAGAGCAATAAAGACATGCAGAGCACTGTCAACGAACATGCAGAGAAATAACGACTGCAGAGCAATATCAAGAATTGCAGAGCAAATACAGACAATGACATGACGAGCAGATATGATGCAAGACATGCACGCAAGCAAGATCATGACATGCAGCCGCAATGCAACGACATGCAGAGCAATATAACGACATGCAGAGCAATATAAGGACATGCAGAGCAATGCAACGACATGCAGAAGCAGCTAACGACATGAAAGAGCCATAACGACTGCAGAGCTACTTATAACGACATGCAGAGCAATATAACGACATGCAGAGCAATATAATGACATGCAGAGCACTGGGTTGCAGGCCTCTGGCAGCCAAATGGTTAATCACTGCACAAATTCTCTACCCCTGAACAACGAGATCACACACACACACAAGCGCACACAACACACACACACAACATAACCCACACACACCACAAACACACACAACACACACAACACATACACACACACACACAACACCACACACACACACGACCACACACCACACCACACACACACCAACACCACACACACAAACACACACACACACACCGCACACAAAACATAAACAAAACCACACACACACAAAACAACAAACACACACAATCACACAAACACACCACACACACACAAACACACACACACCACCACACACACACACACATCACACACACACACACACAACACCACACACACACACACACACACACACACACACACAACACACTATCGCAGCTACTCTATTCACAGTTTAGCCGCGTCGTCCTTCATGCGTTTCTAACGCGTATTCTTTCCCCTACCGTCTCAGCCGTTACGCTCTCTTATCAATGATAGCGCGTTCTCTCTCCTTCCTGTCTATAGCCAGTCTCTCTCTTGTCTGTCTCTAGCCGCGCTTCTCTCTCTCCGGTCCTTGTCTCAGCCTGTCTGTCTTCCGTCCGTCATAGCAGCGTTCTCTTCCTGTCCTGTCTTTAGCCCTGCTCTGTATCTCCATCTGCCTCTAGCCGTTAAGTCTATCTCCGTCCCGTCACTAGCCGCGTCTCTCTCTCCTGTCCTGTCTCTAGCCCTGTCTGTCTCTCCCATCCTGCCTCTAGCCGTGTCGTCTTCCGTCCCTGTCTGTAGCCGCACTAAGATCTCTCGTCCGTGTCTGTAGCCATCAGTCTATACCGTGAACTGTCCGTATGACGCGCCTCGTCTTCCCAGTCACTGTCTGTAGCCTTGTCAGTCTCTCCCGTCATGACTCCTAGCGTGTCGCCTATGCGTGTCAGTCTCTCCCGTCCTGTCTGTAGCCGCATCAGTCTCTCCCGTCCTGTCTGTAGCCGCATCAGTCTCTCCCGTCCTGTCTGTAGCCTTGTCAGTCTCTCCCGTCCTGTCTGTAGCCTTGTCATGTCATCCGTCCTGTCTCTAGCGCTCGGTCTCTCCAGTCCTGCATCTAGACCGTCCGTATTCGCCCCGTCACGATGTAGACTGCTCGGTCATCTAGGTCCTGGCTCTAGCCGCGGTCAGTTCTCTCCGTCCTGCCTCTAGCCGGTCGGTCTCCTGTCTGGCTTAGCGCGCATCACTCCCGTCACTGCCTCTAGCCGCGTCAGGTCTACATGTCCTGGCTCTAGCACGCCAGTCGTCTCTCCGTCCGGCTCTAGCTGAGTCTCTCCAGTTCTCTAGCCCGTGACTCAGTCTCTAGCCGCGAATCTCTCACGTCAATGTCTTAGAAGCGTCAGTCTCTCGTCATCTGCCTTAGCGCCGTCATGCTTCGCCCGTCCTGCTCTAGCCGCGTCGGTCTCTCACGTCCTGCTTAGCAGCGTCAGTCTCCCGTCCTGCCTCTAGCCGAGCGTCGGTCTATCCTGTACGGGTTAGCCCGCGGTCAGTCATCCCGTCTGCCTCTAGCACGCGTCGGTCTCTACCTGTCCTGGCCTCTAGCCGATCACGTCACTCTCGTCCATGGCATCTAGCCGCGTCGTTCTACGGTCCTAGCCTCTAGCCGAGTCAGGTTCTCCCGTTCTGTCTGGACTCGTCAGTCTCTCCTGTCCTGTACTATAGCGCGTCAGTCTCTCACCGTCCTAGTCCTTCTAGCCTGCCGTCAGTCTCTCCCGTGCCTTCTAGCCGACGTCAGTCTCTCCCGTCTGCCTCTAGCCGTCTATCTCTCCGTCTGACATCTAGCCGCGTCAGCTCTCACCGTCTGCTCTAACCCATCCGTCTCTCCTCTGCCTCTGAAGTCTTGTCTCTCACGTCCTGCTCTTAGCCAGTCAGTCTCTCACGCCTGTCTGTAGCAGAGTCAGTCTCTCCCGTCTTCCTCTAGCCGCGTCAGTCTCTCCGTATATGTAGCCGCGTCAGTCTCTCCCGAGCTCCTGTCGTCAGCAGTCAGCCGTCTCTCCTGTCCTGCCTCTAGCGCTCGTCGTTCTCCCGCCGCCTCTAGATGCAGTCAGTCTTCATCCACGTCACTGTATCTAGCCGCGTCAGTCTCTCCCGTCCTGCCTCTAGCCGCGTCAGTCTCTCCCGTCCTGCCTCTAGCCGCGTCAGTCTCTCCCGTCCTGCCTCTAGCCGCGTCAGTCTCTCGTCCTGTCTCTAGCCGCGTCAGTCTCTCCTGTCCTGTCTCTAGCCGCGTCAGTCTCTAGCCGCGTCAGTTCTCCGTCCCTGTCTGTAGCAGCGTAGTCCCTGTCATGTCTCACTCATCTGTCCTGTCTCTAGCCGCGTCAGTCTCTAGCCGCGTCAGTCTCTCCCGTCCTGCCTCTAGCCGCGTCAGTCTCTCCCGTCCTGCCTGTAGGCGCGTCAGTCTCTCCCGTCCTGTCTTCGGCTGTTCCTTCTCCTATTGGCCTACCTAACTTTCTATTTAAAATTCTGCCAACATGAGCGACACCAGCAACCAAATAAAGGCTTGCAGAGAAATAGGGTCACTTTGTGTCCCCTTACAATACACACACACACCACATGTTATTCATATAACATACACACACCCTGATACACACATACATTACAACAATAAGCACACGCACTCTCAGTCTAAACATAGGCGCACAGATATATACGGTAACAGACACACAACATGCATGTACACAGACAAACAACATGCATGTACACAGACACACACGTATATATAATGTTATACTGTATATTGCTGACATTGGAAGCCTTCTCTTATATGGATGCTATGGTCAAGGCACTGCGCTTTATACCGTCGCACAACAAAACCACCAACAACCCTACAACAAAACCACCAACAACCCTACAACAAAAACACCAACAACCCTACAACAAAAACAACAACAACCCTACAACAACGACTCTCCCAAGGGTTCCTAACTCCATTACCTGCCCTGATCCAATGCATCCTGGGCTGTGCCTCGTACACCGACCGCTCTCCGGCACTACCTCCCAGCTCTCTTACCCCGGGGGCTCTGCAAGACCTCCCTGCCACGACCCCCTCTGGAGGGGCGTGCTGCTGTCGCCTGTTCCCTGCAGGCTGGGGAGGGGATTTGGGTCTGGGAAGGGATTACACGAGGGGCAGTCATGTGTTACAGCTGTACCAGGGCGCCCGGGATCTCTCTGTCACCAGCTCACGCCGACCACACAAACCCTCTGCAAAGCTTCTTAGGATGCAGGAGCCTGTGCTGCCTCTCAGGGAACACTCCCCACGTTTGTGGCAGAGCTCGAATTGACTCCTGATTATCACTGCTCTCCGGGTCGCCGCTGCCCACCACACTTACTCCGTCTCTTACCGTCTCTGCTCTGCGCCCCCGGGCATTGTAAGCTCTGCGGGGCAGGAACCCCCTTTCCTGGGATTGTGTGGTTGATGCACTTATTTGATTATAATTCCTTGGCTTCTATTTTGTAAAGTCGCCGAGTACATTGTAGGTGCTATATCCATACAAAATATACCTGCATCTAAACCTGTTCAAGAAACGAAAACTGTAAGCTTACATATATTAAAAAAAAAGTTGTGGTACCCATAGTAACATCTCCATATAACCATTCCGTATAACTCCTCCTATAGCTACATATAACCTCTCCCTATAACGCCTATTGGTCTTTTATAACTTCTGCCTATAACGCCTCATATTACTCCCTATAACTCCTCCTATTGCTCCCTATAACTCCCCCTATTGCTCCCTATAACCTCTCCCTATAACTCCCCCTATTGCTCCCTATAACCTCTCCCTATAACTCCTCCTATTGCCCCATATAACCTCTCCCTATAACTCCCCCTATTGCTCCATATAACCTCTCCCTATAACTCCTCCTATTGCTCCATATAACCTCTCCCTATAACTCCCCCTATTGCTCCATATAACCTCTCCCTATAACTCCTCCTATTGCTCCATATAACCTCTCCCTATAACTCCCCCTATTGCTCCCTATAACTCCCCCTATTGCTCCCTATAACCTCTCCCTATAACTCCTCCTATTGCTCCCTATAACTCCCCCTATTGCTCCCTATAACTCCTCCTATTGCCCCATATATCCTCTCCCTATAACTCCTCCTATTGCTCCATATAACCGCTCTCTATAATTCCCCCTATTGCCCCATATAACGCTCCCATTACTCCATATAACCTCTCCCTATAACTCCTCCTATTGCCCCATATAACCTCTCCCTATAACTCCTCCTAATGCAACATATAACTGCTCCCTATAACTCCTCCTATTGCCCCATATAACCTCTCCCTATAACTCCTCCTATTGCTCCATATAACCGCTCCCTATAACTCCTCCTATTGCCCCATATAACCGCTTCCTATAACTCCTCCTATTGCTCCATATAACCGCTCCCTATAACTCCTCCTATTGCCCCATATAACCGCTCCCTATAACTCCTCCTATTGCTCCATATAACCCCTCCCTATAACTCCTCCTATTGCTCCATATAACCTCTCCCTATAACTCCTCCACATATACATGTATATATCTATAACACGCAAAGCAATATATATATATATAAATGTACAACCAACTTCACACTGAGGATACACATTAAGGTTGAAACATGTGTAACGGTGTTTCCCTCAGGGCCCTTCTGATCCTGACCCCTATGTGAGAAACTGCCCCAGTTACATGTCAGTGTAGTGTGGTGCACCTGCTGGCTCACAGGACTCCTGAGTCTCCCGCTTGTTGGCAGTGGGGATTTCACCATGACAGGCATATGAGGTAGTGCTGAGTTCTACTCACGTTTGGTACAGCGCCTCCACCCCATCCAGATCCCCACGATAGCAGGGAGGAGTTTCTGGAAGAGAACTCCTGGGTGCATCTTCTTGCTGAATAACTCCACTCTCAGACAAGAAGGGTCTCTTGAACAAGGGCATCTTTAATTGCAGGGTACATGGCAGACTGCCCATCATAGCGGCCGACACTTAGCCGCACATTATCATGTTGTCCATCTCCAGGAAGGTTCCATCTGTTCTCTAATCAAGTTGTCTTTCCACCTCTCCCCTAAGGGAGACCACCAGCTGTGCCAGAGCCCTGGACACAGTGTGTAATCAGCTTGTCACTTCCTGGAACTCACACTTGAACACCTGCAGACACTTCACCCAGACATAACAGAACTCCTAACTTTAGGAAGTGCTGTTGTCCTGGAACTAGATTCTATATTCCTCTGTCTTCCCCTTTAGTTATGGGATTCATTTCTCCCTTGTTCAGTCGCCTGCCATTTTCCCGTCCCAGCAGCTTGCTGTGTGAGAAAATGCAACATTATTGCTACATGTTGTGGCTCCCTTAGACATTTCAGTGAGTTGCTATAGCAGCCCCAGCCTTTCTCTCAAATGAGCTTGTCTGCTTTCTCCCCCTCTGCTCTGCCCACAGATGGGCTGTCCCCAGACTATCTTGCTACCCAGCATACATTGGGATTTCCTTTTCCACCTTCACCACCGGCTGAGTGAGTACCTGCTGTAACTGCTCTAGTGGCAGGATTACCCTTTTCACCTGTCCTTAACTACAAAGCACCCACAGAGAGACATTATCTAAACACCAACATCTCTTCACAAGTGCCTGTCTTTATGCTGCTTTCCCCAAATAAAGTAAAGAAAAGAAACAGAACTTGTTGTGCTTTGAAAAGAGGGCAGAGTTGAAACTATCTGGGCTAATCATTTTACACATGACCCTGGCCTCCAGAATAGTGAAAAGGATACCGTGTGCCTTACAGACACTTACAGGAGCTGCTACTCTAGACTTTATGATAACACAGAGCAGTCTCTGCAGACTGAAAAGCAGCAAGCAGCTTACACTGCACACGCAGCTTTGCAGACAAAGTCCATAACACACAGAGCCTTGATTGCCTTCTCTGTCTTTTTGAGTCCACCCTCTGCACAGCTCCATAGTAAGGGATTACCATCTCACCTTACCCTGCGCACGTTCCCACGGCCAGCGCCACCAAGGGCCACGCCACCGGACACCCGCCAGGACACCGGCAGAGCCACCGGACACCTGTGAGTACAGCTACCCCTACGCTGAACGCTGCAGGACACCGCTCGGCATCATCTGAGACAGTCAAAATCGCTGACACAGGTAAAAGACCGTACGCCACACGCACTGGCTAAAGGCCTACACACACCTACAGCATGGCAGAACTCAAGAGCCTCACCAGATATCGCGCAGGAGAGTGATCACTCAGACACAGAGACCGCTGCGCAACTGCAACAGGCGCAGACAGACGCAAGGCCTAAACGGACAGTCACACTGACACAAAAGGCCCGCGAAAAATATGAGACTGACATTGAAGCGCACCGCGCTAAATTAGAGTTGGCCTGGGATACCATCACACTTGGGATATGCAATGTCGCCGGCGCTGGTAACTATGTACAACAGCTCGAGCAGGCGAGAGCACTCAATTGAAGATAGATCACTCGCGCTACCAAGCACTGTCACAGGCATATTTCACCTATCTAACAAGAACTAACACGGAAGATAGCATACGAGAGCGCGACCTACAAAAGGCGATTGACCTAGAACGTGATGGCATTGTGCAAACCGCCATCACGGAAGCTGAGAATAAGAGAAAGGACCTTTTGCAGGAGACCGCATCGCAGCGCTCATGCACATCGAGGCATTCATCAAGGTCAGCAAGATCAGCGCAATCTAACGCGTCCAGCGCAAGCACAAACGCTACCAAGGCGCGAGCCGCCGCAGAGGCCGCACGTGCCAGGGCCGAATATAGTCGGAGAGAGGCAGCCGTAAGAGCAGAAAGAGCGCGCATAGAAGAGGAGGAGCAGACAGCCTCCGCTAATGCCGCCGCCGCTGCCGCCACTGCTACCGCCGCTACTGCCGCAGCCACTACGCGTAGGAAAGCCGAATTTGATGCGAAATTAGAGGCACTTAAGAGAAGGAAGCCGCCGCCGCCATAGCCCAGGCTGAAGTCCTAGAAGCAGCCTCGCAACAGGACAGCGGGGAGCAACCACACAGACGGATATCCTCAGAGGATCCAATCCAACGCACTGAAGACTATGTAAGGAGCCTCTTCAGTGTGAACACCAGCGCACCATCTCAACACGGAGGGAGTGACTCCACAGACACCGAAGACTTGCTAGGTCCACGAGGAGAAGACGCTGTTCCTTCAGTGGTACATGCTTCCTGGAATAGCTACAGCCGCAACAGTGATCCACACGCCAGCGCGCACACGGATGCACCACAACAGGCTCGCAATCCAGGTACGCCCACACGGGAGAACACAGCCCCTCACACCAGCAGCCCCAGCCTTTCTCTCAAATGAGCTAGTCTGCTTTCTCCCCCTCTGCTCTGCCCACAGATGGTCTGTCCCCAGGCTATCTTGCTACCCAGCATACATTGGGATTTCCTTTTCCACCTTCACCACCGGCTGAGTGAGTACCCTGCTGTAACTGCTCTAGTGGCAGGATTACCCTTTTCACCTGTCCTTAAGTACAAAGCACCCACAGAGAGACATTATCTAAACACCAACATCTCTTCACAAGTGCCTGTCTTTATGCTGCTTTCCCCAAATAAAGTAAAGAAAAGAAACAGAACTTGTTGTGCTTTGAAAAGAGGGCCGAGTTGAAACTATCTGGGCTAATCATCTTACACATGACCCTGGCCTCCAGAATAGCTGTGCAATATATAGGTTCCAGATAGACCCACCTCTGTGTCACTAACAGTGGACACAAAGTATGCTGTCACTTCCTTTGCTACACTTACACATCACAGGGGTTGAGGGCAAACCTCCATGATGACTGGCAACCCTGCCCTTTTAACAGGAGTTACTGCTCAGCATGAGAGAGTTATGTACACCAATTTTACACATGGCTACACATGTTTGTGAATGGTTTCTCTGGCTTTGCATCTGATTCCCATGCTGCGCTTTAAAGCTGTGTTAACAGCGAGCATTAGCTTATATGGGCTCCATGTAACAATGGTTTTTCAGGCAAAAGATGGCACTGTGTGCTCATTTGCATGTCATTTCCCAGAATCCCTTGCTGCAGTGGAAACACTGTATGCTGGGGATAATGGTGAAAGGCTGGGTTGCAGACCTGCCTAAGACATGTGAATGTGCTCACAAGTGATCTTTTTATATATATACTGTATAATGCATTAAGGGGGTTAATAGACATCAGCAATAGAAATGTTTATTTCTTAATCATAGCATTGTGTGTCCCCCCCCCCCCCTGCCCCCTCCACTTCCATTTATGGGATTTTGCAGCCAGAAGTTGAAGAATGTATGAAATGAAAACAAAGCTCCAACCATCCCAGCTAAATCTAAACATCTCAGGAGCTCACTGGGGAAATATACAGGGAAGCCCCCACAGCCACACCCACTCTCCCTGCTCACCTGTATACCCATACTCAGCATCACTATATACTGCAGTAACAAGAGACCCGTTTCTATTCCCAGGGCTCCTAATACGTCCCATGCTTCACCCCTCCTCCGACGCACAAAGGAGATCATTAACCCCTTCACTGCTATGCGAGCCGTCAACATGTGGATCAATATAGAACACGCAGTGCCATATAGATATGCCACGGAGACCAATATATATATATATATTTATACCAGGCACAGCAATGTATATAGATCTATAACATGCAGAGCAATGTGTCTGTCTGCCTCTCTATACATGCAGAGCAATATATCTATAACATGCAGAGTGTATATATATATATATATATATAATCACTGAGATCAGTATATATCTATAACACACAGCGCGGTAAACATCCATAACACAGAGCGGTGTATATTTAGAACATGCAAGCAATATATACTATATGTGACTGTCTACTGTATCACAATGAACCCTATGGAGGATGCTGACACTCCCAGAAGCCTCTGCAGCGGTGGTGGTTTGGGATGGGGAGGGGGGGGGGGGGGAGTAGAGGTGGTGGGTGATGGTTTTATTCTTCTTGAATGTGTCTCTTAAAAACAATATTTACATCATGCCAGCCACCCCACGGCACACAGGAATGTTCAGGGAATCCAGCACCCCATGAAATGACTGCTGCAGCGGATACTCTGTGTACATACTGAGTCATGCACGGGGTCTCCGATGGGGGAGGGAGGAGAGTTGGGGGGTGGAGATGGCCGGGTCCGGCAAATGAAAACATAATTAACACGTTTCATACATTGGTAACTGCACATTGACTGTAATGAAAATGTGTACTCTGTATTGTGGAGCAAACTGCCTCATCTTGATGCATATCCAACCCTTGTGTATAGTATGTAAGAGTACATTCGTGTCACCCTAATAACAACCCCCAAATCAGCCTGATTACCAAATCTAATATCAACTCCCATGCCAGGCCCCATAAAAACTGCTAAGCCAACCCTAACACCAACTCCAATCACAATCCTCATACCAACTCTAAGCCAGTCCTCACACCAACTCCCATACCAGCCCTAACACCAACTCCATTCACAATCCTCATACCAACTCCCATACCAGCCCTTATACCATCTCCAATGCAAACCCTCACACCAACTCCCATACCAGCCCTAACACCAACTCCAATCACAATCCTCATACCAACTCCCATACCCTGGTATCACGGGAAGCAGGAGGTCCCCCCCCCCCCCCCCCGAGCTGAAATTAACGAGGTTCAGCTCCGGAGACCACCTGCTTCCCGAGATACTTACCTGGGAAGTGGGCGCCGGTATCTCGTCAACGTTTAAGTGCTCCCGGGACACGTGGGCCAATAGCAAGCCGGAAGCTGATGATGTCACGGCTTGCTGTTGGTCCGAAGGTGGCGAGAGCTTTGAACAGCCGCCATAACGTGATCCCAGCGAGTCTAGCGGAGCGGCTACCGTCACTCCCTACGGAGGTGTGCATCTCCGGGAATCAGGGGCGCACAGAGATTAAATTAATGGGGTTCAGCTCCGCACACCCCGACTGCTTCACACCTGTGTTAAAAACACAACATTCGCAAAAAGCACCTGCATGCTTAGATGCCTCGTTAAGATTACATAGAAACACGATCGATTCGGTTACAAAAAGACCCGTGACCATCAAGTTAACCTCTGTTAAATTCTAATCGGGCGAGACACCGGCCCTATATTTATAGTTCTATTGATCCAGAGGAAGGTAAATGAAATTTAAAAAAAAAAACGGTGACACATCTGCCTATTCTCTCTCATAACAGGGAATAAAAATTCCTTTCTGACTCCAGTAAGGGACAATCGGGTTTCTCCTTGGATCAATAGCATTGTCCTATATTTCACACACACACACACACACACACACACACACACACACACACACACACACACACACGACACAGCCACACGCACACACACACCACCACACACACACCGAAACATCCATGTACAGAAATATAAATACCACTTGTGAGCACGTTCACGTCTCACACAGGTCCACAAACCTGCCTTTCCCCATTATCTCTTTGGCTGCGCTTATAGTGCCGGCGAGAGCGACGTCGCTTCAAAACAAATGTATTGAAGCCGTCGCGTGCGCTTATAGTAGGAGCGACGCCGCGACGGAGCAACGGATTGGTCGCGACCGCAGGCAGTCACTTCAATTTCATTTTTCCAGCGACCGCAGCGTGACGTCAGCGCCGCGTCGCTGTCGCCGTCACTAGAAGCGCAGCCTTAGCATGCAATGCTTCCACTGCAGCCAGGGATTCTGGGTAATAACGGGCTCATCTGCATGTCATTACCCAGAATCCCTGGCGGCAGTGGAAGCACTGTTTGCTAAGAGATAATGGGGTTGCAGGCCTGTCTGAGACATGCGAATGCATATTTTTAGTTACTATAAATGCATAACTTTATTAATATAGCGTCCACAGTGTACTCGGCGCTTTACAAGACGATACAGTCTCTACAATTAGATTGTAAGCTCTTCGGGGCAGGGACGCCTTTTCCTAAATGTTACTTTTATGTCGGAAGCGCTTCTCCCCGTGATCTGTTATTTGTATTATTTGTTATTTACAGTATATGATTGTCACGTGTATTACTGCTGTGAAGCGCCATGTATATTAAAGGCGCCATATAAATAAAATATGATAAGAGAAGCTGCACACCACATAGAATAAAGTCAAAAATACTCGCAAAAACCCAATGATCCTGGTTCAGGGATATCTGCCTAAAAAAAATCCAGTATATGGAGAAAAGATGAACGATCCAGGGCAACTTCGGGTTTTTCTAAAGAAATGTAATCAGCACAAAAACACAACGTTTCATCCTTCCTAGAGGACTTTATCAGGTGGCTGGCTATATAAATAAAGACATACAATAGAGTACAGGGAATTATAATACAATACGCGCAGCAAAATCAGACAATAGGAAAGGAAATCCCTGCCCCGGAGAGCTTACAATCTAAGTGGTGTGTTGGGAGAGTTACAGAGGCCTCGGGTGAGGGAATAAGCGCTGTAGATGGCAGTGCCTGGCCACCATGGTTGGTATTTTACAGATGTAGCAGAGATCATCACACGTGTTACTGTGTCTGTATCTTAAAGCAGCAACCCAAGCTCTTTTTTTTACCCAGGATTTTAGCAGGGGGTCCCCTTACCTGAACCCTGTTAATATCAGCTCTGGGGACCCCGTGCCCCGGGAGATACTTAGCTCAGGTACCAGTAGCCGTTCTGCTCGGTTACCAGGGATCACATGATGACCGCTGTTCAAAGCTCCTGCTCCCTGCGGGCCAATAGGAATCCGTGACATCATCAGGTTCGGCTTCCTCCTCGGCCCGCGTGACGCCGGAACGTTAAATCTTGAAACCAGCCCAGCCGGAGCGGCTACCGGCACTTATTACGGAGGTAAGTATCTCTGGACGCAGGGGGTCCCCGGACCTGAAATGAATGGGGGTTCAGCTCTAGAGACCCCCCCCTTGCTTCAATCCTGGATAAAAACAAAAACGTAAACAAAAGTAGCGATGTTTGGGTGGGTTTGCTGGCCCGTTAATGAACGGGTTAATTCCTGACCTATGGAGACGGTGATGGCAGATACAATAGATATCGTCAAAAAAAAGGTTGGATATCTTTTTAGAAAGGAAAGGTATACAGGGATACACCGAATACAGAAACCTGGGAAGGATGTTGATCCAGGGAAATGTATTTCCCCCCGTACGAGACAGCATTCGGTAATGTTTCACTGGGGTTTTTGTTTGCCTTCCTCTGGATCAATATTCTGTAATACTGTGTCGTCTAAATTGAACTCGATGGACATATGCCTTTTTTCAACCTCGTCTACTACGGTATGGAACGATGTCATGTGTTTCTAGTAATGCGAAGACAAAGAATGACATAGAATATATGTCATATTTATACTTCTGGAGTATGTTATGAGTCTACCATCCCACCTCCCGATTCCAGCGCATAATTCTACGTGTACATCAAAGTCCCGACAATGTATATACACCGGAATAAAAGCACACAACGTTGGCTTGTGAGATTGCAGAACACATTGCTGAAAACGTGTGATCTTCTCTCTAATTTTAGAGGCGAGCTTCTTAATTATTTCACTTCATTTGTTACTTTCTCTTGATTTGTTTTGGGGGGGGGGGGAGGAGGGGGACTCCAGAGTTTTAGTTACTGCCTACATAGTAGATGAGGTTGAAAAAAGGGGCATACTGTATATCCATCGAGCTCAACCTAAGTTCTATTTAGATTTAGATAACAGATACTTATCCTGTATTTGTGTCGACAGTAGTTAACAACCCAAAGATTTTTGCATCAATTATGAAAACGTGCAGGCAGTCCTCGGTTATCCACCGGAATCCGTTCTGGAAGTAGCGTTGGATAGTGACACCGTTGTAAAGTGAGTCCCATGTTAATCAGTGGCGGTGAGCGTTGGATAACACATTCAGGCGTCGAAAAACTTCCTCAGGGTTGCATTTGAAAGCGTTGGATCTGCCATTCGTTGTAAAGTGAAACGCTGGATAGCGAGGACTACCTGTATTTATAAAATGTTTTACCAGGAAGTAATGCATTGAGAGTTACCTCTCATTTTCAAGCATGTCCTGGGCCGCGCTTATGGTAGCGGCGACGTGCTCACGACCGCCATACGTCGCCATAGCGATAGTTTAACTTTGTTTCAGGAGACCTCGGGAGGCGACAGGGGGCGTGGCGGAGGCTGAACCGCTCATGTTTCGCTGCCGTCACGCTGACGTCGCTCTCCAAGACAAAATCCCTTGTCTTCAGGATGCCAGGTCCCTACGCACCGCCGTCGCGCCCACTATGGGCACCCGCGACGGACTTCAAGTACGTATAAGCGCAGCCTAATAGTACCGGGCTTAATACTGCCTGGGTGGGAGAACCATTTTAATATTCCAAGAGGAATAATCTACTGAAGTTGAGATATTAAAGCAGAAGTCCAAGCTGCTGTTTTCCCCCTGTAATATGTGCATCAATACAATCCACAGAATGATAAGTTATTAGCTAAATTGCCGATCGATCGACAAAGATTTGGTTCTGGGGATCACTAAATATCTGTCAGTGCAGCAGAAGAGGACCCAAGATGCAAAGTTCTGTGGGGAAGATCATGGGACCATGCAGTCACTAGATACAATTGGTGCACTGCTAGAGAGAGGGCAAGGTTCAAAAGGGGTGTGCCAGAGAACGATTCAGAAGAGGAAGGGGATGTGACTTTGTAAATGGTTGCTGTAAAAAAAAAAAATGCTTCTTACATTATAATACATAACAAAATGTTAGAGTTGTTTTTAAAAAATAAACAAAATGCTACAAGTATATTCTCATAGTACAGAACTGATTTATTTAAAAAAAACACACGTCAGATATTGCGTGGACTGCAGCTTTAAAGTTTTTGTCTTTGTTTAGGGTGTCCCTACAAAATAAACCACTGTTCCCATAACCACGGTCACTTTTCTTATAACGCTGTGGCACCCGGAGGATCGTTTAGATTGTGAGCTCCATGGGACAGGCACTGGAGACGGGAGACCTTTCCGCACGCGTTGGAAATCGGGCGTCAACCTCACCCTCTTTGGTACAGCCGTAAAAGTTCACAGCAAAGTCCATGTGCCGTGCAAGTTCGATTCATTGCAATGACTTTTGCGTCCTAAATTCAATTGAGCGTTTAAAAAAAATCAAAAAAATCACACGTGCTGCGATTTCAAAAGGTAAAAAAAAAAAAGCAAAATTGCGGGTTTTGAACATTCGATCATTCGGACATGTTTCACGAAAACTTGAGGAGCTAAAAGTCCAAACATTTTCGCAGAGGTTTTTTCCCCCCCCCCCAATTTGTAGGAAAGTTCACTCGAAACAGTGGCCGAGACTTCCTGATATTATATTCTAAGCTGGGAATGGTGAGAAACGGAGATGCGGAGAAACTACTCTGTTATAAACCTACGTTCCCACAAGTAGGGTGGCCAGGTGACTTTTCCAAAAGTACTGGACACAATGGTGAAAGGTGCAACGCGCTGAAGACACACACGCCTCTTACCGCTCCATGCTGTTTCCTCCTCTCCTTGGCCCCACACCCAGGATTCTGACACCTCCTCCTAATTGGCTGCATTACCCAGCAGCAGCGAATCAGGATGGAGGACGCTGCCCAGCCCCCTAGCAACAGCCCTGCTCTCTTCTCTGCTCGAGGAAATCCCACGGCCTACCCAAGCCCGTCAGGTCACTATGTCCAGAGAGGTCATACCGGACACATACATGTCCAGAGAGGTAATACCGGACACATACATGTCCAGAGAGGTAATACCGGTATACACATACATGTCCAGAAAGGTAATACCGGTATACACATACATGTCCAGAAAGGTAATACCGGTATACACATACATGTCCGAAAGGTACAATGACCGGTATACACATACATGTCCAGAAAGGTGATACCGGTATACACATACGTGTCCAGAAAGGTAATACCGATATACACATACATGTCCAGAAAGGTAATACCGGTATACACATACATGTCCAGAAAGGTGATACCGGTATACACATACGTGTCCAGAAAGGTAATACCGATATACACATACATGTCCAGAAAGGTAATACCGGTATACACATACGTGTCCAGAAAGGTAATACCGGTATACACATACATGTCCAGAAAGGTGATACCGGTATACACATACATGTCCAGAAAGGTAATACCGGTATACACATACATGTCCAGAAAGGTAATACCGATATACACATACATGTCCAGAAAGGTAATACCGGTATACACATACGTGTCCAGAAAGGTAATACCGGTATACACATACATGTCCAGAAAGGTGATACCGGTATACACATACGTGTCCAGAAAGGTGATACCGGTATACACATACATGTCCAGAAAGGTAATACCGGTATACACATACATGTCCAGAAAGGTAATACCGGTATACACATACATGTCCAGTATTACCTCTCATTCTTTACTGGCAGTGTCCAATCACAAGACAGTCCTGTTCAATACTGGACACCGGGCCACAAGATACAGGAATTTCTGCTAAAAAGGTGCTTTCACTTTCTGCGGCCTACATAATCAGATTTTATTCCAAACATTTTACACGTGCCAACATTTCCGTGCTAAAAACGAATACGCACCTTTATAAAATGTGTCCTACATACGAAGCGTCATTTGTTTGAAATGAGTTTTGACGCGTTCAATACCGGATTGATACAATTGAAAGTATATTTTTGTTATTTATAACTCATATTAGTACATATCAGTTATTAGTCTAATACATTTTTTTTATGATACTGTGAAAATAATCATAATAATTGCCATGGCGACGTGTGTGAGAAGCTGCCGGAGCCAAGGTAAGTAAGTTAGGTTTACAGAGGCCCTTCAGCTCCCCCGGCATTTAATTTAAGTGCCTTCGGGAAGCGCGTGGGGCCTCTGTAAACCCCCCGCCCCCCCCCCCCTTCCGCAGGCAGTCTCGAGCCCCCCAGTTTGCGGACCGCTGTCCTAGACAATGAAGCGCCCGGTCCTGCGTCAAAATACACTTTTGGTTGATAAACAGCAATCTCATGCTCGACATTCACAGACCTGTTAGGGTTTTACTCCAAGTTTTTAGCACGCGCCATTTACGTCCGCACGCATAGCGCGGCCCATTTCTGTGCGGCAACACGGAAAACAATTCATTGCGACGACGCTGGTGCAGATGGAGTCATTTCAAGTTAGTACGTCGGCTCACACAAGCGCAACTTAAAATGAGATGTACGTGCGCTAGTTTGCTAGGGTTTTATTTCATTTACAATCCCACAGCACCGCCGTGCTCTGATTTGCACAAAGACAGTTCCACTTTCTGATTAAAGGGATTATTTTTTAGAAAACTTCTCGCGCGTTCTGCTTTTTAAGCGCTGACCTTGAATTCATAGACTGGGATGGCAGATACAACAGGTATCTTCAAAATAAGGTTGGCCATCCTTTTTTTTTTAGACAGGAAAGGTATACAGGGATATTACAGTATATACCACATAAGTAAACATGGGAAGGATGTTGATCCAGGGAGAAATCTGATTGTCTTTACTGGAGTCAGGGAGGAATTTCGTTTCCTCTTATTAGACATTGTTGGATAATGGTTCTCTGTGGGGTTTTTTGTTTGCCTTCCTCTGGATCAATATACTGGAAATACAAATATAGGATAAGTATCTGCTGTCTAAATGTAGCATAGGTTGAACTTGATGGACGTACAGTATGTCTTTTTTCAACATCTACTATGTAACTGTGTAACTATATGTAATATACAGTATTTCAAATACACGGTGTAAATAGCTTTCCCTAATATTTAACACATGCAGGTAGGGTTTCTTTCTGACAGACACAGCAACTGCTCTCTCTATGCCACTTGAAGCACGAAATGTAGCGTGTATAGTGTATAAACCTTTGTGAAATAAGATCCCCAAGAACCTGGCTGCAGTGTTCCTGAATCAGACTGTATCACAACCCGATACTTCTAACAACTGCGTTAGCCACGTCTCTGCCTGCCACACACGGTATTATTTACTTTTGGAATCTTATTACAGATGTAACCAATGGTTTTGCACCTGCTCATAAATGCAGAATAGCACAGATATGCTGTACCCCGGGATACAATGGCAGCGATAACGCAGAGTAATACAGATATGCTGTACCCCGGGATACAATGGCAGCGATAGCGCAGAATAATACAGATATGCTGTACCCCGGGATACAATGGCAGCGATAACGCAGAATAATACAGATATACTGTACCCCGGGATACAATGGCAGCGATAACGCAGAATAACACAGATATGCTGTACCCCGGGATACAATGGCAGCGATAACGCAGAGTAATACAGATATACTGTACCCCGGGATACAATGGCAGAGATAACGCAGAATAATACATATATGCTGTACCCCGGGATACAATGGCAGCGATAACGGCAACATACCCAATATCTGTAACCCCGGGATCAATGGCAGCGATAACGCAGAAAACAACAATATACTGTACCCCGGGATACAATGGCGAGATAACGCAGAAGTAATACTATATCTGTACCCCGGGATACAATGGCAGCGATAACGCAGAATAATCAGATATGCTGTACCCCGGATACAATGGCAGCGATAACGCACATAATACAGATATTGGCTGTACCCGGGATACAATGGCAGCGATAACGCAGAATAATACAGATATGCTGTACCCCGGGATACAATGGCAGCGATAACGCAGAATAATACAGATATACCGTACCCCGGGATACAATGGCAGCGATAACGCAGAATAACACAGATATGCCGTACCGCGGGATACAATGGCAGCGATAACGCAGAATAATACAGATATGCTGTACCCCGGGATACAATGGCAGCGATAACGCAGAATATCACAGATTATACCACCCTAACGCGCAATACCTTTGGATCACGTCTGTATCTTTCCACAGAGGAAACGTTTTGCTCTTATTTATACCTTTTCTCTCTTTTTTTGTTAACTCACAAAGTTGTGACCCGTTGCTACCAGACAGTACGAATAAAACCGTATTAATAGGTGTAAATGTGTAGAGCGACGCAGGCCGCAGAACGGGCAGACGTAATATTTATCTAAGAAACTCAAAATGGAAAAACAAAGGGGGTGAGGGGGGGAATGGGTCGTGTTTGGTCTTTAAATGGAGGCTTTTTGATCCGAGATTACATTGTTGATCCAAGATTTAACTCTGTCAGTGCCAAAAGGAACCAGCAACACACTCCAAATTAACCCCCCTCCCCCCCCAAGGAATTTACACCTATTATAAACTCCGCTCCACACACAGATAAAACCAGAACATAAAAAGCCAAAAAACAATAATAATTTAAAAAAAACGCCACTTAAGAGAAAAATGACTACAAATAAATCCACTGGCGCACACGGTGTATCTGATTATTGCGCTGCCAGGCGATGCAGAACATTTTCTATACACGTGTTGGAGAAGGAATCGGCCGTATTACGCTGCAACAACCATGTGTAATAAACCCATTGTAAACACAGAGGGTCAGTAACCCCTGAAGCGTCAGGTTGCACAACCCTGTCATTTTCACCTCTACAGTTGAACGGGAGTTTAAGCCCCAAAGGGAGATGTTAGATTGTAAGCTCTTTCGGGGCAGGGCCTCCGTTTCCCTTATGGGGTCATTTCGTTTGTATTTCCGGCCCCCCGCACTGTGATGTTGTGACACGCTGCGTACTGTGGCGTCACTATATTCAGAAGATGATACACCCATATGTATGGCGGGGCGCCGATGCGAATGATGACATAAGTGGGGCCATTTTCAAATTGGATGCGTCCGCCCGATCAGGCTGCGGTTTAACCACTTCCCTGAGCTTGTGACCCATTCGGGGAGCGGCCCATTTGGACGAGGAGTTTCACAACACAATAGGACAATGGGATGGGGCGAGTTCTGCGTCTCTAACGGACGCGTTTTTTCTCCCTCCGCGTTGATTAAACCCCCTTTCCCTCCCCCGCCGGTCTGACTTGATATGGTAACCCGACTGCGAGAGATCAGCGGCAGGTTGGGAGGAAAACCCGCACCCGACAGGTTACACACATGTTACCGATGAGGCGCGAGAATGGTTTTCTTTTTTCGGAAACCGCGTCAAGGAGAGGGAAAAGCGGTGGCGTGGTGACGGCGTTTACAATGTTTCCGTCGGCGCTGTGACGACGGGGGGTGCTGGAATACGAGGTCATTCTCTGAAGCTGGGGGGTGGTAGGGTAATGGGAAATGTAAGGGTGCTTCCCCACGGAAAGAGGTGGGAAATCCGTGGAATTGCCACCCCGCCGACGTGGTAAGGGAGGTCAACCGTGCGTGGGACAGATATAAGACTATCTTACGTACAGAAAGCCGGGGATCACGTAGGGTGTCAGGTTTTACCGCAGATAGGAGAGTGGGCAGACACGGTGGGCCAAAGAGGTCCTTATCTGCAGTCACATTCTATGTTGTACACCCCAACACATATGGGTTATCGCGCACACACGGGGGTTCACTACGCACAAGCAGAGGGTCACAATCCACACAGGTGTTACATATGGCCACGCTCTGTCGCTGTCTCTTACCTTCGAAGAAGCGTTGCAGTGCCTCCGTCTCGTCCACAACCTCCATGTCTCTGTCCTAGAGGGGCGGCACACGGTCCTAGGAGTGCAGAGCCTGAGCTGCCATGAAGTTACCGACAGGTAGCCGTGTCCAGGGGGACGTTCGCACTCCAGCCTGCAAGAGTGGGAGTCCTCTGAGACGCACTGCTGACACTCTTACGTTGCACTATTGCGCAATGCTGGCGCCCTGGCGCTCTGCTGATCCCCAGGGGGGGATGAATGCAGTGCCCCCCAGCTGCTCAGAGGAACTTTCCTCCTCTTGGGACCCTCTCTCTGGGAATCCCGCTCTTCCCCTCTCTCTCTCTCTCTCTGCGATCGGTCGCCGTTAACGCAGCAGGACTATCCTGCCCTCTCTCTTTCTCTGGGACCTTTCGGAGCTGTCTCCTCTCCACTCTCTCTGGGAAGAGTCAGGGTTAGTACAGCAGCCTCTGCATCAGGTCTCTCAGCTGCTCCTTCTCTGGGGAGGATGCTGCTCCCAGGGTCTCACTGACGCCCCCTGCTGGGCACACTGCGTCTCTACAGGAGTTCTGGGGCTTCCAGCAATACTGTAACATAATAATACATAACAATATTACCAACAGCTGAACACATTTCACAAATGAAGGTGACAACAATATGCCTTAATATTTAATTATCACAGAAAGATGGCAACTGTAATAAAACAATATTAATGATTGGGAGAAGGAGTGGCTCAGTGAGTTAAGGCACTGACTGGCACTTAGAAGCAGGGGAACCTGGTTCAATTCCCGGTGTCGGCTCCTTGTGCCTCAGGCACCAAAAATTAGATTGTAAGCTGCACGGGGCAGGGACCTGTGCCTGCAAAATGTCTCTGTAAAGCGCTACATAAAACTAGCAGCACTAGAACATGCTATTATTATTATTATATCTGTGACAATAATACAATATTAATAATTGCATAAATATTTTTTTTTACATAGCACGGCAGTGTTAGTAACACTATACAGAACGGTCTTCCGTCACAAGTCTCGTACCTGTAAAGCTGCTGGTTTCGTTTTAGGTAATGTGGAACATTAGGAGATAATAACCGAAAAAAAGCTACCTAATTTCTGAAGGGCCCAACCGAGACAGGCTTACATGAGCCGGTGATATAATGGAGATATACTAATAATACAATTCTTCTGTTTGTGTCTAAAAAAAAAAAAAAAAAAAAAATGTTTTGGCGATTTTAACCAGACTTTAGTGCCGTCTGTAATAATTCGGGACACGTGTTTATCTGCACAATCTATAGTCTAGGACCTCTCGCCACAGCTGATCAGCTGCAGGGTACAGCTAGCGCTGCGAAGGTAAGTTTTCTAATCTTAACCCTTTACCGCTAATTGGACCCCTCAGTCTAACGGTCTAACCCATTAACCCCTTACAGTAAAACCCCTTACCATAACCCCTTACCCCCAATCAAAACCCGTTACGCAAAAAAACCCTAACTTTAACTACTAAGGACTAACACTAACACCTCTAGCCACTTACCTTCGCAGTGAAACGGCCGGCGGCTACCTGTCCCCGTGGCTGATTGGCGGCAGCGGCGACATACCCGCGCCAATAGGTCTCATACCACAATCTGTAGCTGTCCCGTATAAGGCTGCGTCCCCGCTAGCGCTGAGCTCGCTGAGCGGGTGGCGCTTGGGCGAGGTGGCTTGTATATATATATATGCAAGTCCCCGCTCACACGATGCACGCCCCCGCGTATGTGCGGGCACACACGCTCAGCGCTTAGGTAAATAAAAACTTTAAACTTTCCCGCTCGCTCAACTATTTGGCAATGCCGCCCCCCCCCTTCCCCCCGCAAGCGCGCGAGCAGACGCAGGACACCCGCCACGCATGCTTTGAGCGCCAGTCGGGACTCAACCTAAAGCCGGAGTTAGTCGTGTAATGTTTACTAAGCAGTCTTTCATCACAAGGCTTCCTCCGCTGCTGGAAGTCAATGGGCTGAAGGGTGTCCTCCAGTATCAGAAGGTGTCTTGTAGCAGAAGACCACGTCGTAAATATGGGTCAATGTGACTTGGCCAGTAGACACCCATCTAATTCTCAGGTGTGTCTTATGTCTGGGATGCTTTGTTAGCAGTATAATAAAAAAATAATTTTTTATCAAGATGGAGTCACTGTGGTTTGTGCACCTCTCAAAAACGAATACTAACAGACATTTTTATCCTATATCTCAATGTCAGTGTACTAGGGTGTTTTGCCCTCAAGTGCAGTGTCGTCACTAGGGTAGGGCCTGATTGAAAAACCCACTAGACCCTCCCTGATACTGCTAGGGCTAATATGTGTCATAACACATTTTTATAATGCTCGACTCTCTTGGGAAAGTCGAGCCCCGAAATTCATTCTGGACGTGGGACGGTAGAGTTTCAGACCATGACGTCCGATAGCGTAGCTCACAGGGCCACAAGTCCGTTCTCCTCACTTCAGTAAGTAATCACCGAGGGGGAAGAGATTAGAGAGACTTGCCCAATGTTGAGCTCCAAGTCACCCCACTGGACAAGTCATGGCTACGCCCCTGTGTGCGTCCGCCTGTGATTCGGGGACTGTCAGTAGTCGTTATATGACATTTTAATTGGACGTACCAAATTGTGAGTCTCTACACAAGTTTAATTATTTTTCCCTTAATAGTCTAAAAATAAAGTGATGCGAAACGTTGAGGTTATTGGATAATCCATTTCAGTGCGTTGCACGTCCCCGCCACCAAAGTAGATAACTACTTTCTTACACTCAACTACTGTATCCACTTACACTTAACCCACTCACAGGCAGAGAACCAACATGTACTAGGAGTTTGATGCACGTGAAGACACCTTTGAGTTTTTGATGGCTCTATACCAGGGGTGGCCAACTCCAGTCCTCAAGGGCTACCAAGAAGACAGGTTTTCAGGATATTCCTGCTTCAGCACCGGTGGCTCATTTGTTAACTGAACAACAGATTGAGCCACCTGTGCTGAAGTAGGGATATCCTGAAATCCTGACCTGTTGGTAGCGCTTGAAGACTGGAGGTGGTTACCCCTGCTCTATACACTATAGTTTCATCTATGCAGAAATCCGATGTTGGTACCCAAAATGGCATCATATTTTACAACGAAATAACACTTCCTCAGCACTCTTGCACGTTGTACTCGGAGTTAAATCAAACTCATGTTGTTTTTGCGTGTGTTTTGTAGATGGAAAACATTTGCCCTGAGGTCTCCAAGTTATTGAATGAACGTTAAGTCAATGTGAGTGGTACGCCCTGAATCTGTGGTCTGTCAGGTAAAAAGAAAAAAAATGAAAATCTCTAGTCTTCAGTCTTCCTGTTATGTGTCCTATTGATCGTCATTATTATGAGTAGGTCGTGTACATACTGATTTTCCTAATGGAAGGATACATTCCTCTCTGTAAGCCTGCGAGGGGCCCGGGAGAGGGATTGCTAACGGGGCCGCTGCTTTGCGGCATTTCCAAGTGAATCATAACATTTTCCAGGCTCCTCCACTGCTGGCGACATTGTCCAATCCCTCAATTTCAACCTTTTCTTTTCATCGGACGATGTGACTAAACCATGAACCGCTACATATTTACCCTTCATTCCCATCGCATTTCCCCGTGTGAAATCTTCCAGCAGTTTAGGGGGAAAATGTATTAAATGTCTACGGCAATACATGCAGAAACTACAGCACCCTGTTGATGTCCAAAATGTTGGCTCAATACAAATATATAAATATATACTGTATAGCAAATGGAAATATTACTGTATGCTCATTTGCATGTCTTAGGCAGGTCTGCAACCCCGCCTTTCCCCATTATCACCCAGCACACAGCACTTCCACTGCAGCAAGGGATTCTGGGAAATGACATGCAAATGAGCACGCAGTACCACCTTTTGCTTCAAAACCATATAATATGGTCCCTTATAAGCTTATGCTTGCTGCATTTCACCGCTTTTGAGCACAGCCTGGGTTAAGATGCATAGCCAGTAAACCCACCCACAGACAGCCGTATCGACCTTAATGGGTCTCATATATATATATAATGAAACCTTATTAAAATCTTCCAATGAGTACAATATAACAGATTGCTTTATGAGTATAGCTGCCTTTCAGTGAGTGAGAGCTTACCTTACAAATGAGACTGCCCTCCAATAAGCTAGGCTAAGCTCCAATGAATGACACTGGGGTGCAGCCTCATTGTGGGCAGTGAGTGAAACTGCCACCCAGTGAGCAAGACTGCCCTCCAGTGAATGAGACTGTTCCCAGTGATTGACCCCCAATGAGTGAACTGCCTTCCAGTGAGTCAAACTGCCTTGCAATGAGTGACACTCCCAATGAGTGGAACTGGCTTACATTGAGTCCTCCAATGACTAAGCAATCCAATGAGTGAGATTGCCATCCACATGTAATAGAATAGGCTGAACTCTGACACTGCCCCCCAGTGAGTGAATCTGTTATCCAGTGAGCAAGACTGCCGACTCCCAATGAGTGAAGCTGGTTTATAATGAGCAAAACTGCTCCCCAATGACTAAGACTACCTTCCAATGAGCGAGACTGCCATCCAATGAGCGAGACTGCCATCCAATGAGCGAGACTGCCATCCAATGAGCGAGACTGCCATCCAATGAGTGAGACTGCCATCCAATGAGTGAGACTGCCATCCAATGAGTAATGTATGTATATGAGAGAGTGAAAAATAGATGCAGATAGATACAGATGTAGATAGATATTGATGGATATATAGATCGATATACACATAGCTAGATAGAGAAGTAGAAAGACACGCAGATACAGTAGATACATAGATAAAAATGCACATAGATATGTGTGTGTATATATATATATAAAGTACATTTACTCATCGGGATATATAGTTATAGTATTATTATTCCCTTTTTAGCACATTCACAATGTCGTAGACAGGCTCAACCCTGCTTTTTTTGCCATTAAATCACCGAGCTCGCATACAGTGCTTCCACTGCAGCAAGGGATTCTGGGAAATGACATACACCTTTAGTCACCTTTTCACCCACTAACACACACACACACACACACACACACACACACACACACACACACACACATATATATTCTGAGCCGTTTTAGAGGGACCTATAAAAGGATCCCTAATCTATATACTGTAGAGGGATGCAAGACAAAGGAAAAACCATTTACACAAGCCCTTGTTTGTAGTGTTAGTTTAGGGGGGGTGGAGGGGGGGTACAGAGAACAGAAACACAATGATGACCAGAGAATAACAGAGTCCCTTCCAGCCAGAAGAATAGACCCATTACTGTCCGAGCTGACCCCTCCCTGCACAGCTGTGAGAGGGACATAGATATATAACTATATATCTATATATATTTCTCCCCACAGGACACGTGCCCTCTGAGTCCAGGACAAAACCCTATTGTGTACTTTATCTGCGGGGAACAGAATAGCTGCACTGAGAGGAGTCGCCCCCCCCCCCCCCCCCCTCTCTCCCCCCCCCTCCCCTCACCACAGCAGTATCTCCTCCAGATATTACAGGGGGTGATAGTTTTTATGAATCGGCCCCTGCATCTGGCGAGGAAGAGACCAGTCTGTGTGACTTGTCCTAGTGTCCTGTCACAGTGACAGATGCGGGAATATAGAGGGGGTTAACCCTTCCCGTACCAGGCTGCGGGATTATTTGGCCGCGGAGACATTGAAAAGAAGCGGAGATCTGCTGATTAAAAAAAATAAATATATATATATATATTATTCTTGATAATTTAGGGTCCCTGCTTAAAACCCCTATTAACCGGTGCCATAGAGGCCCAGGGTGTATTGCAAAATGTCTGTCACTGAAGGGGTTACGGCAGCATCGCTGGCTGAATACAGTACTTTGTATATTCAAGGCCTGAAAATCAACGCTCAAAGGGTTTTTATTAAGGGAAAGCAGCGATACTGTGTCACACTTCCAAATCATGACACATTTAACATTCAACAAAAGCGATTCTGAGCACATTTTAGACAGACGTATATACACATTGTATCTGCTTACACAGGGGACACAGGCTTCCTAAAATAAATCAATTTCTCTTTAAATAAAAAGTGGAACAATTAGTCTATCAATTAAAAATAGACAGTTGGGATTGCCAATAAAAGAGCAGCTTCCTGCCCATTGCACGTGATGGGGACAGATTGAATGACATAATATTTACACACCTTGGCTCCAACGTGTGTCTCGCCTTCTCCGCGGTCTCGCTCCTCAGTTCCGTGTTTGTGCGCGTCGTGACATCACTGCTGTCTAGGGTAGCCAGATGGCTTGTCCAAAAATACCGGACACAATGGCGAAAGGTGCGACACAAGTGAGAATCGTTGGTGGGGAAGAATGTTATTTATAGATGACCTGACTGTTATGTCATTTGTTCTAAATTTCACTCCAAGTATTCACCAATTTGCACCAATTTATATTCTATTTCGTAAAAAATCTGGGGAGGAGTCTTGGGAGGGAGCGCCCTTCCGAGGATTGTTTTAGGAAATAGAATATTAAATGGTGCAAATTGGTGCACGCTTGGAGTGAAATTTAGAACAAATGACGTAATGGTCAGATCATTTATAAAGAGCTGACCTGCAGTCATACTGAAATAAAACAAAAAGGGGCGCATGAGAGAAAACAGAGACAGTATATACTATTAAACACAATTTATATGTACACTAATACATGTACAATATTGAGGGATGTCATTGGTGCTCACCCTAAACCAGCCTTTAGGAAGGCCAGCAATATCAAGAATAGGCTGACTCCATGTCTTTTGAAAAAAGATACAAGTCACAGTCTTGCTAGTGGTAACTTTTTGACTAAACCTATTGGCAATTACAATTGCGGTAGATGTATTGCATGCAAATACATGAAAAAAGATAAAAGCTTCTTGGACATTAAGACTGGCAAACAGTACATGATCGGTCAGTTTATTAATTGCCAAAGCACATTTGTTGTATATGCTATCAACTGTACTTGTAATCTCATATATACAGCTCAACCCCGTTATAGCGCGATCCGTTACAACGCGAATCCGCTTGTAGCGCGCTGCACGCGTGGCTCCCAATTTTCGTATTTATGAATACTTTACAACACGATTATTGGTATTTTAAATACTTTATTGTACAATGCATACAATTGTACGTTATTTCTAACGCGATCCGCTTATAGCGCCATGTGATTTTTGTGGACCTCAAGCACAGCGTTATAAGGGGGTTGAGCTGTATAGGGAAAACCATTAGACGCTTAAAGGTTAGAATGTGTGAGCATGAGAGTTGAAATGCACAACAAAATGTCGATTGAGGCAAAAAAAATCATAATCTTGCACATCATTTTCTCACTCGTCATGGAGGTAAATTGGATGATTTTCAATTTAGGGGAATAGAGGTAATACCCAGGGACCCAAGAAGAGGTGATAGAGATAATCTCCTTCTTCAAAGGGAACAGTTCTGGATATACACCCTGGGAACTAAAGCACCCAGCGGTTTCAATGAACTGATTGAACTTGTTCCTTTTCTTAAATAAAACATTTCCAACTCCATTATGTGTTATCTTTGGTTGAAAAACTATTCGTATTAATGTGCTATATACCTCGATCTGACATGTAATTATATCTGTTAGTTGCATTAATATATATATATTTTTTCTTTTTTCACACTAAATAGGTAGTTTCTATGATTGGGACGTGAAATGTGGGTTTTGAGAAATATAATATTATTCACTTCAGTTCCCACTCAGGGAACTATCTATTTTACCTTATGTTATCCCCTAAATATTTTATATGTGGTTAACAGTTGGACATGTGTTAACATTTTATATGTACGACTAATAAGTTATGTCTTATTATGTCATAACAATTGTTATAGTGGTTAATATCAAGAGGCTCAATCTCAACTGCAGCCTTTGCCACCGAAGTTCAGAAACAAGTTTTGTGAAGGCTGACATGCAGATTTGATTGATTATATTGTGTGCATGCTTTTTACTGCTGTTGGTTCTTGGCTATCAAGGTTAAGTTTATTACTTTCCCTGGCATTTATAATTACCACAGTTTTATATGGTTTTAGTCTTTATACATAGACATTTTATATTAAATTGATAGTAATACCCCCTTATAACGCTGTGCTTGGGGTCCAAAGAATCACATTGTGCTATAAGCGGATCATGTTAGAAATAATGTACAATTGTATGCATTGTACAATAAAGTATTTAAGATACCAATAATCGTGTTGTAAAGTATTCATAAATACGAAAATTGGGAGCCACCCTTACATCGCGTTATAAGCGGATTCGCGTTGTAACGGATCGCGCTATAACGGGGTTGAGCTGTATTATGTATTCATAATTGTGTTATGGTTTTGTGTCTGTTTAGTGTTTATTTTGTTTCTTAATGTCAGTGTTTTACGATTTTAACAGCATGTGTGTTATATAGCACACTGATTGGATAGCTATTTGCGAAGCGCCATTCCCATAGGCTGATATTTTGTCCAGGAAGGGTACTTAACTAGTGCCATGGGAACTGTTAGACCAAACCCCTGAAGAAGTGTTGTTCTAACACGAAACGCGTCGCGGTGAGGTCATAGGCAGCGACGGAGGGTTCGTGATGACGGACTCCGGAAGCTGCGCACGCATACACACCCACGAAGGCTCCGTTGGAGACATTCGGTTGCCTGATATTCATCACGTAAGCCCCCACTCTCCGTTCTCTAAGATCTTTGGACTTAACGAGTGCCTTGGTTCACTGAGGCTTGCCCTCTGGTAGTGATGTGTGTTGTGTGACAAATTGGATATTGTGATCCGGTCTTAATTTTAAGTATGTTGTACATGTATTAGTGTACATATAAATTGTGTTTAATAGTATATACTGTCTCTGTGTTTTCTCTCATGCGCCCCTTTTCTGTTTTATTTTATGTGGATTTTTCCCCGCTGATCACGGGAGATTGGGAGCTGCAGGGAGGATCACATAGGCAGTGAGGAGAGGGGAAGCGGAGGACAGCGCACACTAATTCCATTTCTGCAATCATACTGTACATGGCGAGCAATACTGATCTTACTGCTCCTCCCACACATTCCAAGATTGTTGCACCCCTCCTCATCCTCTCTCCCCCCTTGTCCTCTCACCCTCCCACCCCCCCTTTGTTCTCTCTCATCCCCCCATCCCCCCTCCCTTCATCCTCTCTCACCCACTCCCTTCATCCTCTGTTACCCCCCATCCCTTCATCCTCTCCCCCCCCCCCTCCCTGTCATTATCAGTACAGTAGCTTTCAAATTTAGACTTCAAAATCCAGCTTTAAATTGCATATTGAATCATGCTCTGCCTTCTTGGGGATGATCTGTAAGTAAGGGTGCTGCAGAGATTGCAATGCTGCTGGGATGAGAGCTGAGTTATGGAGCCTTTCTGAGAATCTACAATGCTGGTTATTTTGAATAAATCTTGAAAATGGGAAGACTGTTTGTATAGTAAAAGAAAAGAAAGGGTGAGTGAGCAATTAAACAAAATTGCCAGTACTGTATGTACTGTCTGTCACCACAAACACACACACACACACTGAGACATACACACAGAGAGAGATACACACACACACACACACACACACACACACACACACACACA